>JBBMEF010000022.1:1211188-1229221 GCA_037832685.1 Sicyos baderoa | reverse complement strand
CGATTTGGTGTTTTTGTTCAGGGTGGAGGAAGGCGAAGGAGGATCATGGAGAATGCGAGGTAGATGACGATGCTTACTGGCTTAAGGTGATGAAGAGAGAGCATTTGTATGGACTTGTGCTAACATACACAAAAATATCCAGGAGAAAACCTCTGCATTTCATTTCATTTGGGAAAACTCAGCTGAGCTGAATACAAGCCAAAAATGAAGAAGATATAGAGCTGAAGCAGAGGTGAAAAACTCCTAGAGTTTAGTAGGAATGAAAGCAGAGGAATAAAACCTCATAACCACTCTTGCACACGCAAAATGAAACCTACACACAAAAAGACAAATACAGCCCAAACAATACAAAATACAAATAACTCTATTTTGGGCTGGACAAAAGCTCATCAATGAGCTTTCTTCTTAACACCCTCCGGCAAGCCAATGGAAGTAGCACTACAAACATTGAGCTTGGACCGAAGACTCTGAAAAGCTGCTGAAGACAGAGGTTTGGTGAGGACATCTGCAATTTGAGCACTAGCTGGAAGATGATACACTCGAATTTTCTGTTGCATAACTAAGTCACGAACAAAATATATATCAAGTTCCACATGTTTAGTTTTAGAGTGTAAAACAGGATTAGCACTTAAGTGAACAGCACTCAAGTTATCACACCATAAGATGGGTGGTTTGATACACACAATCTTCAAGTCATTAAGTAAAGATGACAGCCATACGAGCTCGGTTGCTGCTGTTGCAAGACATCTGTATTCAGCTTCTGTACTAGACCTTGAGATGATGGATTGCTTCTTTGATCCCCAAGCTATTAGATTTCCACCAAAGTATAGACAATATCCAGATGTAGATTTGCGATCATCAGGGTCCGAAGCCCAATCAGAATCAGCATATCCATGTAAAGTTAAGACTTTTGGTTTGGATAGAAGAAGGCCATGATGAAGAGTTCTCTTTAAGTAACGAAGAATGCGTTTAACCAGTTTCCAATGAAATACCTTAGGGGAATGCATGTATTGTCAAGCTTTGTTGACTACAAAAGATATCTCAGGTCTAGTTAGTGTTGCATATTGTAATGCTCCAACCACACTGCGATATAGGTGAGTATCTGCAAACTCTTCTCCTCCATGAGCTGAAGGTAAACTTCCACTTGGCATAGGAGTGGAAATAGCATGAGCATCCTGCATTTTAGTTCTTTGTAATAAGTCTGAAATATATTTCGATTGAGACAAGAACAAACCTCCAGATGTAGGATAGGAAACTTCAATGCCTAGGAAGTAATTCAGCTTGCCAAGATCCTTTAATGAAAATGTGGTATGAAGTAACTTGATTAAGGAGTTTATTTCAGCAGAAGAAGATCCCATAATAATGATATCATCCACGTATATTAAAATATAACAGGAAGTGCATCCACTGTTTTTATATAGCAAAGATGTATCAGCTCGAGATTGAAGAAATCCATGGGACTTTAGATAGATTGTTAACCTTTCAAACCAAACTCTTGGTGCTTGTTTTAGACCATATAATGCTTTATGTAGTTTGCAGACAACAGAAGATTTATCATTAGTGCAGAAACCTGGAGGTTGATCCATGTACACATTTTCAGTCAACACTCCATGTAGAAAAGCATTATTGATGTCTATTTGTCTAATCATCCAACCATGAGCTAGAGCAAGGGTCAAAAGGAGTCTGATAGTAGTAGGTTTAACAACCGGGCTAAAGGTTTCAAAGTAATCAATGTCTGGTGATTGATGAAATCCTTTAGCAATTAACCTTGCTTTGTATCTAGCTATGGATCCATCCGAGTTCCTCTTTATTTTAAAAATCCATTTGCAGCCAACAACTTTTTGATTCTCTGGTTTGGTCACAAGAGACCATGTTTGATTTACCATTAAGGCTCCATATTCATCTTTCATAGCCTGTAGCCAGTTCTTGTTTTTCATAGCTTGTTTGACTGATGTAGGTTCAACATCATCATGCTGAGAAGTAACAACATAGGTCTTTGGCTTAAACACTCCACATTTGCTCCTAGTGAGCATTGGATGCACATTGTTATTGCTAGGTGTAGTTGTACGGTCAGAGGCATGTTGCTCATTGTGTTCACAAGGTATGTTTGAGGTTGGCATATCTGTATTCATCGACCTTTCTGGCTCACATCTTTGAGAGTTCGAACTTGTTTCAGAGTTCATTGGTTCTTGTTGGTTTGTACTAGGGGGGTTTGTATTTGACACATGTGGTATAGTTCTGGAGATGGGAATATAGACACAAGTTGAAGAACCTGGACGAGTTTTGAGGTGAGGCATAGACTGAACACAGGAATTTGGGTTCAAGTTTGATTTCTTTGGAGGAAACATTGCTTCATAGGGAAAACAATTTTCATCAAATAGAACATTTCGAGAAACATAGATTCTTCCTTCATTTGATAGACATTTGTAACCTCTATGTTGAACACTATAGCCAAGAAATAGGCAAGGTTTTGAACGAAAGTCTAATTTATGAGAATTGTAAGGTCGAAGGTAAGGAAAACACTTACAGCCAAAAACTCTTAGTTGAGAGTAGTCAGGACCCTGGTTGAACAGTTTCTGCAGGGGACTCTTTCCATGAAGTGTTGGAGTATGAAGCCTGTTAATAAGGAAAACAGACGTAGAGAATGCTTCATCCCAAAAGGATAAAGGTAAAGAAGCATGAGATAGTAATGCAAGTCCCATTTCAACTATATGCCTATGTTTTCTTTCGACTATGCCATTTTGTTTTGATGTGTAAGGACAGCTTATTCTATGTTCAATTCCTTGATCTTTGAAGAAAGATACAAGGGGAAGAAATTCAGTTCCTCCATCAGTTTGAACTCGACAAATGGATGTTCCTAGCAATTTCTCAACATGAGTTTTGAACATTTTGAATACAGAACAAGCTTCAGACTTAGATGTTAGGAAATAAATCCATGTATATCTAGAAAATGTGTCAATGCAGCTCATGTAGTATCTAAAGCCATTTGTGGATAGATTATGTGCAGGTCCCCATAAATCTACAACTACCAATTGAAGAGGTTTTGTATAGACTGTTAATGACTTATTGAAAGGTAGAGAGTGGATTTTACTAACTGCACAAGCATTGCGAAATTGAGATTCATGTTGTTTGTATTCAATTTTAGGCAAATGATTTTTTAAAATAGAATGAACAATAGGTATGACCGAATGCCCAAGTCTTTGATGCCACAAATCAACTGTTGGCATAGACTTAACAGTGCTAGTATGTAAGCAGCTAGGAATGACATTAGCATTATTGGAAACAGAATCAAACTTATGAGCTAACACAGATAAGCATGAAGAATTTGAAACAGAGGATTTAGAGAGTAATGGAGCAGCAACATCATTTAAAGAACAATTTGAGAGGTGGAACTTGTATAATCCTTCATGGAGAGTCCCTTGAAGAAGTGTTCGACTAGTTGCTCGATCCTTCACATAGCAAAAATGAGGGTGAAACTCAAAGAAAACATCATTGTCATTAGCAAATTGACTAACACTTATCAGATTTTTGGTTATTGTTCGGACATGTAACAGATTATGAAGATGAAAAATATGGTTTGAAGGAGATGTAATAGTTCCATAACTAGAGTTTGAGATATGCAAACCTGCCCCATTACCAACATGAACCTGGTTTGGGCCTAGATATTCTGAACTCATAGACATATTGCCAAGGTTGTGAGTGATATGGTTTGTTGCTCCCGAGTCTGGATACCAGTTACAATCAAAGTTGTAGGTAGAAGCAGTAAGCATTGCAGACATCTGAGTATTCTATGCTTGATGACCAGAAAAGTTCGTTGTTCCATACATATTTTGTTGATATCCAGGTGAATGATAGTGGTCAGGAGATCGATGTGTATTCTGATTCATCTGGTTGAGGCGGAAATAGCATCTATCAACTGTATGACCTGTTTTGTTACACCAAGTACAATGGAGTTTGTTCTTGTTGTTGTTCCAGTGACCACTTCTGCCTCCTCCACGACCTCCACGACCATATCCTCTTCCTCCTCTATAAGAGTTATTATTCTGGTTGTGTTGATGAACTACGTTGCCTTCTTTGGTGGTTGGATTTTGAAGAGCTACATTGATCGATGGAGAGTTACCTTCGATACTTATCGATTTGGCTTCAATTCGAGTCTCGTGTGTTAGGAGCAGAGCCATGACTTCATGAATGTCATTGGAACACACTTTAGCTGAAATTACAGACACCATAGATTCATATTCCGAGCCTAAGCCATTCAGAATATACATGATGTGGTCTTCAGCTGGTACTGGTTTTCCGATTGCAGCAAGAGCATCCGTGCATTTCTTAATTTTCGAGAAGTATTCGTTGAGGGATAGACCTCCTTTCTTCACAGTTTGAAGAGATGTTTTGATCTTCATAACTTGTGCAAGGTTTCGAGAGTTGAATATTTGAAGAAGGCACGCCCAAATATCCTTGGTTGTTTTGCAGTGAAGCATCTGCTCAAGAATATCGTCACTCATAGATCCGAGCAACCATGAGCAGAGCAGCTTGTCTTGTTTCTTCCAAGTTATATAAGCCGGATTCGATTGAGGAGTTTCAGTTGCTGCTCCTGGACTCGAAGGATTTGCAGAGATGTGTGACGGAGGTGCGGAGGATTCTGGTAGAACGTGAGCTTCAAGAAGTCCATAACCATCTAATGCGAACTCGACTTTAAATTTCCAGACTAGAAAATTATCATTCGTCAGTTTCACTGTAGAGATTTTGTTACCTGGATTGATGATCGATTGAGAGCTCGTAGAGAATGTAGATCCACCATTGCTAATATCCGACTCTTCCATGGAAACGATTTGCGGAAGAAAAAAAAATTGGTGAAGAGCGTCGTGAGACTTTTACAGCTCTGATACCATGCTAACATACACAAAAATATCCAGGAGAAAACCTCTGCATTTCATTTCATTTGTGAAAACTCAGCTGAGCTGAATACAAGCCAAAAATGAAGAAGATATAGAGCTGGAGCAGAGGTGAAAAACTCCTAGAGTTTAATAGGAATGAAAGCAGAGGAATAAAACCTCATAACCACTCTTGCACACGCAAAATGAAACCTACACACAAAAAGACAAATACAGCCCAAACAATACAAAATACAAATAACTCTATTTTGGGCTGGACAAAAGCCCATCAATGAGCTTTCTTCTTAACAACTTGCATTTTGTTTTCTTTTTTTTGTGATTTTGATTCTAAGAAATGAGGAACTGAAAAAAACATCGAATAATTTCCCTCCTTTTGAAAAAAAGAAAAAACAATTTCTCTGAAACCCACAAAAATCTCCTCCAAACAAAAGTTTTCAATCTTTATCACATGACAGCTTTTGCAAATGGCGGTGATAGTGGAGGAAAGCGACTGTGTATTAGGGATGAAGGAAGGGCAAAATTGAAAATTTAAAAGTAGCCTGGCAAAATCTGGTACAAATGAAATATTTTAAGAATTTTGCTATAAATATAATACTCAAACCAAAATCTGCTACCTGGGATAAATTCCCTAATAATATTATAGTTTTTAAAATAAAATGTACTTTGAAACATATGACAAAATTAAGGAATATATATACTATATTAGACTACTTGTTTTCAATATATTTTTTAGGCCACAATTGGCATTTGTAAAAATGTCGTTTTTTTAGATTACAATAATTGTGAGTGTAGGAGACTGAAACTCAATACTTAAAAGTCATTAAATGAATATCGATGTCGATTGAGTTATTATTTTGTTGGCTCCTTTTTATATTTGAACTTGTATTAAATGTTTTTTAATACCAAACAAGGTAGATAAGCCTATGGAATTCGGATTTATATAATTGTAATTAATGATGGAGATTCTCACGTGGAACAAATGGTGCATTGCTTTTATCTATTATTTTTTATTTTTTATTTATTTTATTTTATTTTTTGAGATCTTTTTTATTCATTATTCGACATGGCTGCCAGTGCTGGCCTTTAACCAGGCGGCTTCATAATTTTGCACATATTTTAGGCTATTTTTGTTTATTTCAATTTTGTATTTTATGTCTCTTGATTGTAAACTATATATTGCACGAAACTGATTGAAAATTGATTGTAACGTTAATTAAAAATTATATATTCATTGATCAAATATTTTGTTGTATGGATTAAAATCTTAAGGTGCATAATTTTTTGTTGTTTTTTTTCTAGGTCCGCCTCAATGTTTTTCGTTGATATTCATAGATTTATTTTATTTTATTTTTATTATACATGAAAAAATCCCTATCATTTAGGGTTTAGGGTTAAAAAAAAATATTAAGAAAAAATTTGCTGAAGAAATCTTTTGGTTAGTGATCCGGTAGAGGGAGGCTTTGGGCTGGGCCCTCAATTGATGGGCCAGCCCAAATTAGATACTCGCCGGCCCATACGCATAAGGCTCGTTCACCGTTGGATGCAGCATATGATCGCGATTGAACGGACGGTCTGAAATAATCTCAATCCCCTACGGCCGAGCTCACTGTTCACAAAAATGTTGCTTCGATTTTCTTCGTCCTTACAGATCCTTTTCCATTTCGTTGCTTGCAAGCAAGGAACTCGGCTGAAGAGCTTTTAGGAGCCGTTGCTTCATTCTGTTTCCCCCATTACAGGTCAGTGATTTTGAGGTTTCTGGAAATTTATGTTCTAGTTTCAAGATTATGTTAGAGGAGAATTTTATGGAATTTACCGGTGATTTTGAGCTAACGATGTGATTTGAATAATTTGATTTGATTTTTTCCCCTTCAATTTATGGTTTTAGATTACTGTTTTGAGTATATGGATGTAATCATATGTGTTTTTATTCTATGAATTGTTTGTTTGTGATGTTGAATCAATCTGTTCTTGGATTTTCATTAGCTGAATATATTATTTTGCAGTTTTGAAGCTCAAGTGATAAATCTTGAGTTCAGTCTGGTTCTTAGGTTGTTTACTGGGTGCGAGCCATAGCAATGGCTGGCTCGAGGCTTTTCTTTCTCAAGTCGATTTATAGTTCCTTCAACTTTTATTCGAAGCCGTGCTCGTTTCAGTCTTGCAAGTCTTACACAAAGATTTCCGAGTACACTGATCGAGTTCTTAGACCAAGTGTTCTAAATTTACAACACTGCAAAGATGATTCTCGCAGCTCGAAGAATGTCTCGCACATTGGTTTCCAAAGAGCAGCCTCTGTATGTCGGTTACACATGCCCGGTTATGGTACACTGTTGCCTGCATCATCAGTGAAATACTGGAACAATGTGCCTCTTACTTCTCTTGGCCTTCTGCCAAATCCTCGACTATATTCGTCGGCTTCTAGCAGGAAAGTTGATATAACTGGAGATACTGGTGTTCCAGCAGCTTCTTCGGGTGTTGATGCGGATATTAGCAATCCCTCGGATGTTGGAAGCGACTTGCTCGGAAGAGCTAAGGATGTCTGGCAGGGTGCTTTAGATGCAGCATCTTTTACTGGGCAGAAGGCCAGAGAAGTGTCTGATGAGTTGTCTCCTTATGCAGATAAACTCTTGGATTCACACCCATATCTAAAAAATGTAATTGTTCCTGTGAGTATGACCTTAACTGCTACTCTTTTGGCTTGGGTGGTAATGCCTAGGCTTTTGAGAAGATTCCATAAGTATTCAATGCGAGGTCCTGTTGCCATACTATCTGGAACCATATCTGTTGAGGAAATTCCTTATGAGAAAAGTTTTTGGGGTGCCTTGGAGGATCCTTTACGATATCTTGTTACCTTCTTTGCATTCTCTCAAATGTTAGTGCCTCAAACTTCAACGTAAATCTCTTATCGGCACTATGGTTTTTATCTTCGCTTAATATTTGTCTAAACTTTGATTTGCAGTGGCACAATGGTTGCACCAACCGCAGTAGCATCAGAGTTTGTTTCACAGGCATGCAGGGGAGCTGTCATCCTTTCCCTTGTCTGGTTTATTTATCGTTGGAAAACAAACGTGTTATCTCGAGCCTTGGCCTCCAAGACTTTTGCAATGCTTGAGCGGGAAAGGTTACTTACCATAGACAAGGTTTCATCTGTTGGCCTATTTGCAATCGGATTGATGGCTTTGGCGGAAGCATCTGGGGTGGCTGTTCATTCTATATTGACAGTTGGTGGCATCGGAGGTAATACTTAATAGCTTGCTTCCAAATGGCTTTGCAGTTTTATTTCCATTCTATTAATTCCTGGTTCACTGTCATGTGTCCTCCACTTGATTTGTTTATTGGTGGGGTGAAGGCTTAACATTATTCATCTTTTTCTGTTTTAAAACTCTGTTTTCTTAAAAAAAAAAAAAAATTAAAAAAAACTGAAAAGGAAGAGAGACTTTTCTTGATAATTAAACCTTACACATGTAGCCACTTTTGTGTAGTTGATGAGTGGAGATATGTCGAGATAACAATCATGTTCTTGTTAATGATTTGCTCAGCCATGTTTTGGGAATAAACAAGCTTGCTTATTGTTAATAACCCTGAACATGTGTAATGTAATTTTAATCTCTTCCGCTTTGTAGGAGTGGCCACTGCTTTTGCTGCAAAGGACGTACTTGGTAATGTTTTAAGTGGCTTATCAATGCAATTTTCACAACCCTTCTCACTTGGAGATACAATTAAGGTGTGTAAATCATCATTTTCCTCCTTTATCATTGGGTAGGGACCAAGATGTATCTAATATTCCTGTGACATATATGAATATGATCGAGATCGACGAAAGGTGTAAGATTTGAATATGAGGCTGAGAGTTCACTTTTTCTCTTGGTTGAAGTTGATACCCCAGAGCTGAGGACTTTTAGAATACATTTATTTTTGTGTCATGTTGGTATTTTTGTTATACATTATTATCTAATATGAAATTCCAACTCAAAACCAATTCATAATGAAAAGATCATCCCTATGATCTTATAAAGGTTGTGAGACCTCCTCATCTTTCTAAAGTGTAACAAGGGATCAAGATCTTAACATGTCCCTCAAGATAGTCTCTTTGGATTCACCAATCTTGGGTTGAGTTTAATGAGTTGATATCATATTGGATAGTATGAGGTTCTAAGTCAAAACCGATCGACAGTGAGAGGAGTATTTCTATGATCTTATAAAGATTGTGAGGCATCTTCATCTTTTTAAGTTTGGAGAGGGGTCCTCAACATACATGGTCAAATCCATGGTGGTGGATTACAGTCATGTGTGTACTTTTCAGTTCAATAATCTATCTCTGTATTTACTAGGAGGTGATGAAATCAAGCAAATTGGTGGAAACTTGTAGACTGTTTCTGCAAGTTTGTTTTATTTTTCCTTTCTAGTTAATTTATAATCAATCGAGTTGCAATTTTCCATTTGCAGGCTGGTTCCATTGAAGGTCAAGTTGTGGAAATGGGTCTCATGACAACATCATTATTAAGTGCTGAAAAATTTCCAATCGTTGTTCCAAATTCTCTCTTTTCTAGCCAGGTGGGTTTTCTTTCTCTCTTTTATGTACTTGGATTTTTATTATTTTTATATTATTATCATCGTTCCAAATTCTCCATGGCCTTTTATTTATATTCCTATATAATCACTGTATCTTTACTTGGCTTATATCTTTACTTGGTCACCAGCCGTACTGAACTGAACTCAATGCTTTTCTTATTTAGAATTTTTTATAATGTCAAGGCATATTTGACTATTAGTCCCCATAGCTGAACGATGTATGGTGTGTAGCTAATAATTTGATCAAGTACATTTGTTATCAGGTAGATTTGAGGGATATTGGCTTTCTATATAAAATTAGGGTAATTTTTTGTTCAAATACATTTTTCTGGAAGTCTCCAAGCTTGTCTTGCAATATTTTTTTACTAATTTTCACTTGATTGGTCAAGGAGGACCTTGGGGTGCATACGGTGATGGGTTCAATCCATGGTGGTCATCTACCTAGGAATTAATTTCCTACGGGTTTCCTTGGCATCCAAATGTTGTAGGGTCACGGTATGTCCCGTGATATTAGTTGAGGTGCGGAAAGCTGACCCGGACAGTTCCGAATATCAAAAAAAAAAAAAGGTGTGATGTGTTTTTAATGTTTTTGCATGAATGTCTTAGCTAGATTGGTTATGGAAAAAAGGTGTTTGCTCATTTGGTCATACGCTTCAACCCATTTCTTGAATTTATGTGCTGAGGAATGCGATGGATTTCTTGGATGATCAACTTATTTACTGTGCGGTTATGTAAAGTTTCTCTTAAAAATAAGACGATAAATTTTGTAGGTAATTATAAATAAGTCTCGGGCGCAATGGCGGGCAATCACCAAGAAAATTCCCTTGCAAGTTGATGATCTTAGTGCTGTTACTCAGATATCAGATAATATTAAGACTATGCTTAGGTCTCACCCTAAAGTGTTCTTGGGAAAGGAGGCTCCTTATGCTTTCCTCTCCCAAATTGAAAGCACATATGCAGAATTGACAATTGGTTGCAACCTACAAAAGATGGTAAGTTTGATATTTCCAATGGAAATCTTACCTGTTAATGTCTTATGGTCGTGTCGTAGCTGCTCGACGTGTTGTCCCTTCGAACTTGACGTTTACTTCTAAATTGTATTTATGTAGGGTAAAGAAGAGCTTTTCTCTACAGAGCAAGACATTCTTCTTAAATCAGTACAAATCATTAAGGAAAATGGTGCAACCTTAGGTAATACCATGGCGGATTGGACAAACAAGTGATGGTGCAAAGTGTACTTACTTCAACCTTAGATTCTGCTACTCACTTTCCGTTTATGCGAGCACTTCGGCGTCGTTTCTCGATGTGGCTGGAAATCCACGGATTCGGCTGTCCATTTTGTAAAACTCGTGTTTTTGAAGAAAGCAACTCATCCATCAATGTAAAGGTCTGAAATCACTGCATTACGAACTTCCTTGATGTTGTACAGTTTTTGTCTTTGTTGTTTTTCGTAGCCTGGAATTTGTGTGTGCGAAGAGAATGCTGGAATGTGGTAATAGAAAGGGTTTCCGAAAAAAATCTTTTGAAACCAATACTTTTCCATGAAGCTTTGCTGAATTTTGTGATTCAAAGTTTAGATTTACTTCCTTATGAATTAAATTCAGTATCTTTTAAGGGTGTGTTTATGCCACCGAGATGAAAGGGGAAGAATAAGAATTGAGATAATTATCTCAATCAATCATTCTCTCCATAATCAATTTTATTTTAAAATAGTCTTTTTTATTTTTCTTTTTAACTACTTTTTATTTTATTTTTTGTGAACAATTATTTCTTTCGTTCCAAATACAAATAATTATTCTTTCTGTAATTATTTTTTTATTCTAAACACAAATAATCATTTTTTCCCCTTTTCCATAATCATTCCTTTTTATTCTCTCTCCTCCATTTTTCATTCTCCTTCCCTTAACATTTGGTAAGTATTTAAAATCTAACCCACAAAATGTTTTTTTTTCTCTTTTATTGAAGGAGTAAAGTTAATTATCGGCATGGTTAATTTCTCATTTAATGTTATTTTCTTTATTATCCCTTCAATTATTGCTATTTTCCCCTTCTAGAAATGTATGTTTCTTCCACATTCAAAGTCAACAAGTCAAAGCAAAAGACTTGAAAATTTGGTTGAAAGTGGGGCCCTTGTATTTATCTAGAATGCGAATGAATGCTTTAAAAAAATTGTTTAAAAATCAAAGTTGTTTGAATTCATGAAACCCGTACCTTCAATAATCACGCAATTTCATTTGCAACTTCCATGGAAACACTTTCATCGTTGCTTCGTTTTCAACTATAAATTACCCAAAAACCCCTTAATATTTCATCATCTTCTCCAAGCTCGCAACAATGGCGGAAAACAAATCTCTTCACGTCGTTCTATTTCCATGGTCGGCCTTCGGTCATTTAATGCCGCATTTCCAACTCGCCGTCGCCCTAGCCAAATCCGGCGTCCATGTCTCCTTCGTCTCCACCCCCAAAAATCTACACAGACTCCCCGGAATTCCTTCTGCTTTGTCACCGTTCATAACCCCGGTGGCTATTCCGTTACCGAAACTCCCCGGAGATCCCTTACCGGACGGTGCAGAAGCCACCGTCGACATTCCGTTCGACAAAATTCCCCTCCTGAAACTCGCCCTAGATCTCGCCGAACCGCCGTTCAGAAAATTCATCGCCGATCATCCTCATCCGCCGGATTGGATGATCGTCGATTTCAACGCGACGTGGATCTGCGACATTTCTCGTGAATTTCGGATTCCGATCGTGTTCTTCCGCGTTCTCTCGCCTGGATTTCTCGCGTTTTTCGCTCATGTTCTTGGCAGTGGTTTGCCTTTAACGAAGATCGAGAGCCTGATGTCGCCGCCGCCGATCGACGGCTCCACGGTGGCGTATCGCCGGTTCGAAGCGGCGGAGATTCACGGCGGGTTTTTTGAGAAGAACGATTCCGGTATGAGCGATCGCGATAGGGTTACGAAGATTATTTCTGCGTGTAAAGCAATTGCAGTTCGTAGCTGTTACGAATTCGATGTTGATTATTTGAAATTATACTCAGATTATTGCGGAAAAACGGTGATTCCTCTAGGGTTTCTACCTCCAGAAAAGCCCCAAAAAACAGAGTTCGAGGCTAATTCGCCATGGAAATCGACCTTCGATTGGCTCGATCAACAAAATCCCCGATCGGTTGTGTTCGTCGGATTCGGTAGCGAATGCAAGCTCACAAAGGATCAGATCCAATCGATCGCGCGTGGAGTGGAGCTCTCGGATCTGCCATTTTTGTGGTCTCTGAGAAAACAGAGATCCGATTCGGAATCCGATGATCTTCCGTCAGGATTCCGGGAAAGGACGGCGGAGAGGGGGATAGTGAGCATGGGGTGGGCGCCGCAGATGGAGATATTAGGGCATCCGGCGATCGGAGGGTGTTTGTTTCACGGCGGGTGGGGATCCGCCATTGAAGCTCTGCAATTCGGGCACTGTCTGGTTCTGTTGCCGTTCATTGTTGATCAGCCGTTGAATTCGAGGCTTTTGGTGGAGAAGGGATATGCAATCGAAGTTGAGAGAAATGGAGATGGAGGTTTTGGTGGAGACGCCATAGCCAAAGCTTTGAGAGAAGCTTTGGTTTCAGAAGAAGGGAAGAAGATGAGGAAGAATGCTGGAGAAGCTGCCGCCATTTTTGGTGACAGAAAGCTTCATCAACGATATATTCAGGATTTTGTGGAGTTTCTTAAAAATGAAAAAAAAAATGAATGAGACTGACCAAGTTCAAGGCAACTAGTCCAAAAATACAGACGAAAATTAATGAGTTTCTTTTTTTTTTCTTTTTTTTTTTATGTATATAAAATGATCTTCTTCAATAAAATTAAAAAAATAAAAGAAAAAAGAAAAAAAGAAGGTGCATATACTAACTTAATTTTTTTGTTAAGATTTGACTTTGTTTAAATTGGTGACTTCCTAGTGTTTATATATTGCTTGTAATGAAGAAAATAAAATATATACTAGAGAAAGATTAAAGAATTTCTCAAAAAAAGAAAGAAAAAAAGAAAGATTACAGAAAAGTTAAAAGAAAATTAAAACTAATAACTTTTAATTGTTCGATCAAAATTGATAATCATGAGCTTTTAGAGAGAACCCAAGTGCAAAATTTATCGAAGAGGAATAGATATGAACATTTCTCGTCTACTTCATAGAAGGGATAGAAACTCTAACTTACATATTAGAAATTATGGTAATATTTGATAAATGGGAATTTGATGTTCCAAATCCATGAGCTTCATAGTATGGTTACCAAGTGTATTAACATGCATATGTTGTTTGTTTCGAACGGAGGCCGACAAATTATAACATTATGTTAAGTTATAATGGTTTTCATTCGACATGGGCAAGGAATGTGTTACCACACTTTCAAGGAAGAGAAGGCCAAAAGCTATGAAGACCATAGTGAAAGGCAGCAACGGCGGTCGACTACTAGAGGAGACGACTTATCGAACGAAGTCGTCGACGATCAAGCAACCCTTCAACTTCATAGGAGAGAGCAAGATGGAGTGACTAAAAGATTAGGGTAAATCTTATGCTTCATATGTCTAATAAATTGTTTCAAAATGTAACTCACTTATATGTAATATTTTGTCGATCTATGCCATCTACCCAACATCTCACTTTTTAGTTTGAGAAAGGAAAAAAATGTAAACAGATTTTAAAATTTTATAAAAAAAGACGTTCATTTTGTATAAGAAAATAAAATGAAAGACGAATTTTAAATTTGTTTGAAAGTTGGAGACCAAAAAGAACAAGTTTAAAAGACTAATATTCAAATATGAAACAAATATTATGCAAATAGAACAAAATTGGTATTGTACCATGTATGCATATATTTATATGTTGGTGTTTTTTTCAATAAACTTTACTTTTAATATTATTAATTTTTTTTTAAACTTTACCTTTTTTAATTAAAAAATGTTATGTTTGCGAGTGGATGGTTGGAGATTTTTTTTTTTGTTTAGATTGTATTGGTTGGAGAATTAAATTTGAAATATTTTAAAAAAATAATTGAATTGAGAATTTAATTTGATATTTATTGTTTACCGACCTTTGGTTTGTTTTTTTGTTTTTTTAATATTCATGTCGGGCCAGCTTGTATGTCCGGACATACCGTTTGACCATATAATATTTGGATACCAAAATAATTTATAGGAAATTAATTCTTAAGTAGGTGGTTACCATAGGATTTGAACCCATCACCTTATTGTTTTGTTTAAAGTTCTTCGTTAATGTAACGATTTTCTTTTAGTATAAATTAGGAAAAAAAAATTACAAATACCAATTTAGGGATCAAACTTGTGACCGTGGAATGAAAATAGATTAACATCAAATCAGATTACCAATCGCATCACCAACCCATTCGGTATAAGATACCCAATTGACTTCAAAGAATGCCACAAATAATCTTAAATAACAAAAATACACCAGGAAGAAGAGAAAAAAAACTTAAAATTTTGTTATGGATTAAATATTTGAAATCCCCTTCTTCTAACCGAGTAAGTGACGCAATAATTTTATTATTTGATTGTAAACCAGTTCAATACCATCGTTACAATTTTTCGAACCAAACAATGGGTATTTATTCCCTCTCCAATATGTATTAAAAAAAACAATATATATACTCTTAATTAAAATAGAATTAAAAAAGGGGTACAGCCACGTGGTGCAATCAAAACGCGCCACGTAACTAGTAAAGCATGTTATTCATAATTGCCCGCAAGCACGAGAAATTTGGCAAAAAAAAATAAAACGCGAGTAACGTTGGCGGGAACGGTGGTTGGTATGAGAACTGGCTTTGATTGGTTGGATTTTTTATTTTTGATTTTTGATTTTTTTAAAAAAAAATATTAAATGGTGAATTTTCCTATATATTTAATTGTGCATAATTTCTGCAACTTCATCTTCTTCAGAACAGAGTCTGTGTATGCAAAAAAGCTTCATCAACTCAACAATGGCGAAACAAATTCAAGTTGTTCAGTTACCGTTCTCGGCGTTCGGCCACATACTGCCTCATTTCCAGCTCTCCATTGCCCTAGCCAGCTCCGGCGTCCATGTCTTCTTCGTCGGCACTCCCAAAAACTTACAGAGACTTCCTCAAATCCCGCCGCCCCTCTCCGCCCTCATCACCCTAGTCCCCCTCCCTCTTCCGCCGATCCCCGGCGCCGACTCCTTACCGGACGGCGCCGAGGCCACCGTGGACCTCCCTCTCCACAAAGTCCCCCTCCTCGAACTCGCCCTAGATCTCCTGGAGCCGAGTTTCAGGAAATTCCTCGCCGATCTCCCGAGTCCGCCGGACTGGTTCATCGTCGACTTCAACGCAACCTGGATCTGTAACGTTTCTCGAGACTTGCAAATCCCGATCCTGTTCTTCGACACCCTCGCCATTGGATTCCTCGCGTTCATGGAGAATGTTGTGAGGAAGAACGGAGCCCTCAACATCGAAACCCTAACGACGCCGTTGGATTTCGACGAGTTTCAATCGGCGATTTCGTTTCGCCGATTCGAAGCTTCCGCTATGTTGAATGCGTTTCCGGTGGAGACTTTGTCAGGGACGAGCGTTATGGATCGCGTGAATAAGATCAAATCCGCTTCCGAAGCGATTCTGATCCGTGCGAGTTACGAATCGGATCCGCATTACTTGAGTTTCTTCAGTCGGAATTGCAGCAAAAGAGTTATTCCGTTAGGGCATCTTCCGCCGGAGAAGCCGAAAAAAACAGAGTACGCCGCCGATTCGCCATGGAACTCGAACTTCGAGTGGCTCGTTAAACAAAATCCCCAATCTGTAGTGTTCGTCGGATTTGGCAGCGAGTGTAGACTGACCAGAGATCAGATCCGCGAGATCGCGCGTGGACTAGAGCTCTCGGATCTGCCATTTTTCTGGTCTCTGAGAAAACCGGCGGAGGAGGAGGAGGAGAGCTCCGACTGCGATCCCGACGGACTGCCGATCGGATTCCGGGAAAGGACGGCGGAGAGGGGGATAGTGAGCGTGGGATGGGCGCCGCAGATGGAGATTCTAGCGGATCCGGCGATCGGAGGGTGTTTGTTTCACGCCGGTTTGGGAACCACCATGGAAGCTCTGCAATTCGGGCATTGCCTTGTTCCGTTGCCGTTCAGCGTCGATCAGCCGCTGAATTCGAGGGTTTTGGTGGAGAAGGGAGTTGCAGTTGAAGTTGAAAGAAACGAAGATGGAGGTTTCAGTGGGGAAGCCATAGCCAAAGCTCTGACAAAAGCTATGGGTTCCGAAGAAGGGAAGAAGATAAGGGGAAATGCAAAAAAAGCTGCCGCCATTTATGGTGACAGAAAGCTCCATCAACGCTATATTCAGGATTTTGTGAAATTCCTCAAAAATGGCTAAGATTAATGGGACCCACCTTATTATATATTATGATTGATTGGGTATTTTTAAAATAAATTACCCAAATCCTATATCTAAGTTAGTCTTGGGGATAATTATAAAAAAAGATAAAAAAAAATAATATATAAAAGTTAAGTGTGACTGTTGTGTTGTACTTTAGATTAATTTTAATAGATGTTTTCATGTCATAAGTTTTTAAATCTTGATTTTACTTTCTACGGCTAGTTTTGGGTTTATGTTTTCATGTTATAAGTTTTTAAATCTTCATTTTCAGAAAGTTTATGACTCGTTTGGTAATATTCATGTTTTCTGTTTCTAAAAAATGAGAAACAAATTTGTTTGGTAACTGATTCTGTTTCTCGTTTCCAAAATCTATTTATATTATAAAATGCAAAACTTTAATAATTATTTATATATAGAGTTTTTTTTAAGCAGGCTACATTTTTAAAAAGATTAAAATAAAAATTAGAAATAAGAAACGGTTATCAAACAAGTTTGTTTCTATTTCTTGTTTATTTCAAGCAACAAGAAATAGTTATCTAACACATTCTTATTTCTTATTTTAAAAAGTTAAGAAACTAGAAACGGGAAACAAGAACGTTACCAAACGAACTCTTAACGTTTTAAACTTTTTTTTCGTTAATTATGTCTTGTTGACTAACTTCTACGGGTGGTTTACATTAAGTTCTATCATTTTGTTTGGTTTGAAATGTGTCTCAAATCTTGTAGAGTATTCTCGATCTTTTTCATTTCTTAATTGGTCTTCTACATCATTTAATTATTTTTGTTTTTTTTTTGAAATACATCATTTAATTATTTAAAGATGTTGCTTTGATTTTTTATTAATTTTTTAAAAGAAAAAACTGTTTTAGCGAGGTGGATATTAATGTGTGTGACTGTCGATGGCTATTTTACGTAAATAATGACGGAGTGCTTTTGCCATAATTCAATGCAAAATTTAATGTGTTCAAGGCTATTTAATATTTTTATTATTTTTTTAAAACGAAGTATACAAAATGGAGAGCTTATTGAATAATTCCTATGGTAATTTTGTTCTTTAACTAACGAGATGGTAATTTTATATCATTGAATGTATGAGAGACTACTTCAATTTTGTATCCAGTTATTATTATTATTATTATTATTATTATTATTATTATTATTATTATTATTATTATTATTATTATTATTATTATT
>JBBMEF010000022.1:1193198-1211088 GCA_037832685.1 Sicyos baderoa | reverse complement strand
AAAAAAAAATTGCTATATTTGCAATATTTTTAAAAAGTTGCTATAATTCTAATGCAGTGTAGGAAAATTGCTATACACCCCAAATTCCCTATTATTATTATTATTTTTTTTTTTTATTATTATTATTAGAAATATGAATTTTAAAATTTATTTCGGACGGTTTAGAAATATCCGCTTCATATGGCCTTTAAGTCATTTGTCAACAATTGACTTTTTTTTTTTTTTTTTTTTTTGTAGTTCAAACTTCAAGTGACGTCACATTAAACTATTTTTTTAATTAATCTAAAAACTAATTAAAAATATGATCATTTAAAAAAAATCATAATCGTATATATTAATAATAATATATAATATTATATTAATAGGTAATATTATACTAATAACATATAATATACTATTAATAATAAATAATAATGAGTGTTAATAATAATGTATTGGATCGTATAAATGATTATGAATAAAAATATTTTAAAATTTAATTATATTTATAATATTTTGTAAAAATTGGTAATTTATTACATAAAAAAGAAAAAAAACAAGCATATTGTTTAGTCATGAGCTATGGAAACATTGGGCCTATTTGATGGGCCTAATCTGTTCATGACGTGAAATCAACTCGAAAAAAAAAATAAAAAAGAAATTTAAAAAACGCATAATAATTAAAATTAAAGAAATATTATTTTGCTACTTTTATGAGCGTGAGAAGTTGGGTCGGTCGGGATTGGCGCAGAGAGAGGAAAGCGAAAGCATCAACTGAGTTTAAACCCTAATAAGGACAGAAATGTGGGACCCACTCACCACTTGAGATAGGGGTATAATTGTAAAATCCAATCCCACACCCCATGCTTCCCACTTCCTTAAAATGCCACTTTTTTCCGTTCTTTATTATTTTTTTCTAATATCCGTGATTTATCAGGTCAGTTTTCACACACCTCGACTGATGTCAGATGGTATACCGTCTGACCTTATAACAGTTGGACGTCAATTCCTAAGTAGGTGGCCATCATGGAGTTTGAGCTCTTCGTAGTGGTACATTTCAAGGCCCTTTTTGATCAATTAAACTACCTTATGATGATTATTTTTTTTTATTTTTAAATTATTATTTTCTTTGAGGCTTAAATTTCATAACAATATTTTAACTTCTAAGTTACCCAATGTATCATAATAAATCATTGTTATCTAGATAATTGAGATGAGTAGCATATTCTACTTTTCCTTTTGAATATAATAAAGACACTTTAGTAATGCTCATAATGTTGCTTGAGTACTAGCCTACTAGGATGAGTTTAATTTAATTTTAATTTAATTTCAATTCACAAGAATTGTGGCTCAATTTTGAACATTCTTTATAACAGGTGATGAAAATATTTGTATGAGTGTGACAATTTTGTATTTTTAAGCTGAACAATTAGAGCTAAGATATATATATATTTTAACCAATTGAACTTGAGCAAATAATTAAGTTGACGAAATAGTTTAGTACTATTAGAATTTTATTTTAACATTTCAAAAGAGTATTAAAAAGTAATTAGAGGTAGAATCATGGTCTTTATGAAATTATATGAAAAACAGTCTACTAAATGGTGTGTTGTTGGCTTAATTTTCCATTAAGTAGGTAACTATTTATAAAAACCTTTCAACTAAGCCTATCACATTTAAATCAAAAGGAAAAGTAATCTTAATTTAATCACTTATACTACCGAATGAGTTAATGATGCAGTGATTTCATTGTTTGGTTGTAAATCAATTCAACACCAATGTCACGGGTTCAAATATGTGAAAATTCATTATTTATATATAAATGATTTAATTATGCTAATGTTGTCTAAGTTTATAGGAATCGAAAGTGGTGTTAAAAGATTTTTATTGAGTACACTATTTATTATAGTGAGCTTCTTTAACTTTAAGTTAGTTGCAAATCTATAAACCTGATAACCCAACCCAACCCAAAAATGAAGGGTAAGATTGAGTTAGAGAATTGACCAACCCAAATTTTGAATTGAGTTGAAAATCATCCCAACCCAACGTCCCATATTCACCCTACTTTTAAGTAATTAATTTACTAAAGATTACAAATGACGATAATTATATTTTAGGGTATATCAAATTGTATAAGACTAAATTTTAGTTTTAAAATGATATATACTAAATTTTAACTTTATCAAACTATATATAATATAGTCTTTGAAATTATAAAACTGAACTTTAACTTTGTTGAAAGTATATAAACCAAACTCATAATTTATCTTAATTATGTTTAAAGATAAAAAGCTTTTTTTTTGTACTATATATCCAAACAAACTTCCATATTTGCAAATGGTGGGTAGAACATGCAGCCATTAAACAACTAACTCCACCTATAAAACCACCCACTCACTCCCTCCCATTACACACTCACAAACACACAACTTCCAAACAAAAACTCACTTCATTTCTCAAACTTCATTCCCAATGGAGAAACCTTACAAAAACCCCATTAAAGCTCAAGTGAGTTTTTTTTTTTCTCTCTTTTTTTTAAAGCTTCTTCTTCCTTCTCCAATGGCTTCCTTCCATTTTCATCTCTTAAAAAAAAAGCTTCCATTTTCAATACCTTTTAGCTTCAAATCCACCAACCCATTTCCCCTTTTCAACCTTTGAACAAACCCTTTTAACCTTTATTTGTAATGCCTTCATTTGTGTAGTGTGTTTTGAACAAACTAATTAAAATGGTGTTCTTTTATATTGTCTCAGGCGGTGAAAATGACGATTTTGGGGCTTGTTTTGGCGGCGGCGTTGATCGGGGAAGTGAAGGGAAGGAGGGGCAAAAAGGGAAAAAGGCATAATATTATAGAGGGTGATGGAATTGAATATGGGGCTATAAGTTGCAGAGCTCACAGCGCTTCGATAACGGAGTTCGGCGGCGTCGGCGACGGCGAGACGTCGAATACGAAGGCGTTTCAGGTGGCGGTGGAGCGGCTGAGCCGCTACTCCGACGACGGCGGCGCTCAGCTGTTTGTGCCGGCGGGGAGGTGGCTCACCGGCAGCCTCAACCTCACCAGTCATTTCACTTTGTTTTTACATCGTGATGCTGTTCTTCTTGCTTCTCAGGTTTCACTTTTTTTTGTTTTTACCTTTTATCTTTTTTATCTCCTGAATTTTTAATTTTTTTTAATAATGTTTGTTTTTTTTTTAAAATTAAATTTACCAACTTATTCTAATGTTTTAAACTAAAAATTATAATCGATTAGACTAAAAGTGGAATTCAAAAATGATAAGCATAATAATAAATAATAGTTGTTTTACCAATCTATTTTATGTTTTTTTTCTTGGTACAATCTATTTTAATGCTTTGAACTTAGAAAAATAATCACTTTAGTTTATACTTATCTAATGCTCTAGATAATTTATACTATTTAAATACATGTTAGTGCATTAATATAATATAAGCTAGAAACTTTTTCAAAAATAAAAGGTTATAAAGCTAGAGACTTTTTCAAAAAAAAATTAAAAAAAATTATAAGCTAGAATTTTTTTTCCTATATATATATATACAAAGCTAGAGACTAATTTCTTACAGAAAAAATAAAGTTAAAGATCATTTTGTTTTTTGTAGTTCAGATTATTTTAGTGCAGGAGTTAATATGAATTTATCATAAAATCAAGAGATTGAAATAGTGGATTTGAAACTCAACTCCTAAATGGAGTTGGAAGTATTTTGTACAATTTAATAACTAAATCTATAACAACTATCTTATCATATATTTTGTCTTACTTGGATATCTACCTCTTGTAAAAATCAAACCAAAATTTGAAGAAAAAAAAAATAAACTAAATTTTAATTTTTGTTTTTAAAAGTTTTGGTTAGTATTCACATATTTTCTTAAGAAAAAATTGATATATTATAGAAATTGTAGAATATATTGTAAGAAATTTGAGTGAGAATAGACTTAAATTTTAAAAACTAAAAATAAAAAAATCAAATGATTATCAAACGGGTCCGAAATTTCCAAATAATTCCTTTGCATGTGAAGACAATTATAGCTGTTGAAAAAAAGGAGTATGTATTACAAAATTACATGTCACTTGCTACCAGATTGCTTGTTTGTCAACATTCATAGGAATCTTGTTATGGAATATTTTGGTAATTTCCAACTGCCTTTTAGCTTTTTATTTATAGTAGAAATAGAAACTGCCTCATTAACCTTTCCTATTACTTTTTGAACCCTTTATTAATCTTGACACGTGGACCACAAATAGTAAATGACATTATAATAATTCAACTACTTTAGACATGGATTCCTAATTCAAATAAGTAGTTGTAATTCAAAAGTAATCAGGGCAAAAATTGGTTTAGAGAATCATAATCATGGCAGTTTTCTCTTATAAATTTTGGTTTTACAAAGTCATTGGTTGAAGTAATGAGTCAAATATTAAAAAACAAAAAACAAAGGAATAGATAGTTTGTTCAACTTCTCTCTTTAATTTTTAAACACCCCATTTTAATCCCAAACTTTGAAATTTATTTCATTTTCATCTTTAACTATTACAAACTTTGAAAATTGTTTCATTTTAATCTTTAACCATAAAAAATCTAATTTAAGTTTTTTTTTTATATATATATAATTAAAATACAAGAATTAGAATTGGATGAAAATTGACCAAAGTAGAAAAAAATTCAAACAACCAAAATAGAACAAACATCAAAATTCAAAAATTAAAATTAAACTTTTGAAAATTTAGGGACCAAAATAAAACAAAAACCAAAATGGTAAATAACCCTAAAACAAACTACCAAAAAAGTTAGTCAAAGTGGGGTAGTTTCTTCAACTTCCCTAAGTGGTTTTAAACCAAACAACCAAAACAGTAATCTAAAATCCATTGGATTCCTGATAAATTAGGTCCTTAAATCATGCCCCCTCAAATTTTCCAAACCTGATTAGGAAAGCCAAAGGTGGGGAGGTTGAAGATTATCAAGAAAGTTGAACTAACTCTAAGGTCAGCATTCATTTCATATAGATATTTGTATCGAGAAAATCTTAATCAACTAACCTTTTTCAATCGAACGGTTACAAAACTGATTATCTTAACTCGATCAGCTGAATTGTCTCGAGTTATTTCATCCAAGACTTTGACTGATTTTCAACTACTTTGATAGAATCCAAATGAATGGCCTGTGGTCGAACCGTTGCCATCCTACGGTCACGGAAGGGACACGTCAGGAGGAAGATACATCAGTTTAATATTTGGAACAAACCTCACTGATGTTGTCATCACAGGTAAGTGTCCTGCTAGAGCCTATCGTCTCATTTTTCTTGATTAGTGTCTGAAATTTCGAGTCCCACACGATCAACGCCAGGAAACAATGGCACCATTGATGGTCAAGGTGCTCGTTGGTGGCAGCTGTTTCATCAGCACAAGCTTAAGTATACCCGACCGTACTTGATCGAGATCATGTACTCGAACGATGTGCAGATATCAAATCTGACCCTGCTAAATGCTCCAACTTGGAATGTTCATCCTGTTTACAGCAGGTAACCAATTAGTTAGTCCATAGAAAAAAATTTGTATAAAATCAAACTCCCTGATTCAAATCACTTGCAAATGTTTCACAGCAATGTTCTTATTCAAGGGATCACCATTATCGCTCCAGTTCGATCCCCGAATACAGATGGTATCAACCCAGGTTTGTATCCCAAAGCAACTCAGATTTCTCAAGGCTTATACATCTTTTAAAAATCCATGATTGGTTTCATCTGTGCAGATTCCTGCACAAACGTAAGAATTGAGGATTGTTACATAGTATCAGGAGATGATTGTGTAGCAGTCAAGAGTGGTTGGGATGAGTACGGCATAAGATTCGGATGGCCAACGAAGCAATTGGTCATCAGAAGGCTCACGTGCATTTCCCCAACAAGTGCTGTCATCGCACTGGGGAGTGAGATGTCGGGCGGGATCGAAGATGTCCGAGCTGAAGACATCGTAGCAGTTGATTCTGAATCTGGTGTCAGGATCAAAACTGGCATAGGAAGAGGAGGATATGTAAAAGACATATATGTGAGGAGGATGACAATGCATACCATGAAATGGGCATTTTGGATGACGGGCAATTACGGGTCACATGCTGATAAGGGTTATGACCCTCATGCAATGCCTGTAATTCAAAGAATCAACTACAGGGATGTGGTCGTCGAAAACGCAACCATGGCTGCAAGGTTGGAGGGAATTTCGGGAGACAAATTTACAGACATCTGCATTTCCAACGTGACAATCGGCTTGGCACGAAAGGCCAAGAAACAGCCATGGACTTGCACCGATGTTGAGGGAATAGCAAGCGATGTTACTCCCACACCGTGCAGTCTGTTATCTGATCAGGGGGACAAGAAGATTACAACATGCAAATTTCCAGAGGATAATATACCAATTGACGCAGTGGAGCTGAAAAAATGCTATTATAAATTCAGTCATGCTTGAAGCTTTCTTGCTGATTACAAGCAAAAGCTATATGCAGTCAGTATATTCTTGCTGTTAGCACTAAAATCTATCTAAACATGTTCATTATGCGGTGTAGTTTGTCTTTCCAGCACAGTTCGCATTAATATAGAGTTTAAACATCCATTACCATCATATTTCCTCAAAATCAACAAGCCTTGATGTCAGCCAAAAAATTGAATGTCAACTTGCAATGTACAATTCACAAACCTAGTGAAAACTGGTTCTTCTTTCAGACCAACAAATCAAGGAAGTTATATTCCAAAAACTAAGAAAGTGAAAAGAAAAGAAATTTTAAGACATAAAAAGAATCCAAAAGTACAATTCACAAACCTAGTGCCACAATTAGAACAGCCAACTTGCAATGTTCACTGACAAGGTTGGTGATCTAGAAATCTGCACTGCATAAAAACTCATGCTTCTGATTTTTTCCCCTTCTGTAGCTACATCAGTAAACAAAGATTAAGATACATGAAATCATAATTGAATGGCTGTAAAAATAGAATGTGATATTTCATATTATCAATATCTTTAGTACATTGTCCAGAAAGCAAGCTTTACAAAGGGGACGTAAATTAGCTCGTATGCCGAAGGATTACAAGATAACAGAGCAAGCTCCCTATTCCAACTCCATACAGTACTACAGTATCCACACATCTTAAAGAACAATTCAATACAGAAAGACTTGCAAAATAAACAAATAATATACATGGATTGATCATTTCAGCATATGATATTAAAATGGAAGAAACTGTGCATAAGGAATAACTGATAAAATTAATCACAGAGCGGCAGGTACTTGAACTTGATATACTTTTCCATTTCATTCTCATTTCACAGTACAACATTACAGGATCAAACCACACTAGCAGTACAATAACATATCACATTACTACACAGGCTACACTATGACAAGCAAGCAATATAGTGTACATTCGCCACGCAAAAGATAGGAAAATAACCGGTCGATCCCTTTTATATAAAGGAACAAATTCAAGCCCAAACTCCGTTACAGTTGCCTTGCCTTGTAGACAGTCCCCCCATTTCCGGATCAAACGCCTTATCACTTGCTCTAAGAGTTGAAAGCAATGCATCACGTCCAGATAACACAATGTGAAAAAACTCATCAACCTGTTTAGTAAGATGATCAACACCTTGTGTAAGCTTTTCTGCCTCCATCTTCAAATCTACAACCAAATTCTGAAATTCTTCCGTTTTCACGTTGCCATCAATGTTTCCTTGAATCATGGATTGCAATTTTTTTACACTCTCATCAACTGCATCAAGCTCTATCAAAGCAGTTAATCTTCCACTGGAATATTTTTTTTTAATTTCCATATTTACATTTTTCTGTAATTCAGTAAAAGCTTGTGCCCATCTATATGTATCCGGAACATTAATGGGTAACAACATTTTGGAAGAACCTGAAAAGGCAGAAGCAAAAACACTGCAAATAAACAGGGTCACCACCTTGACTCCGTATATCGTATGCATCAAAACCTTGCCTCTGGGTGAGTTCTTAACTTTCGGAAGATCAAGTGATTCCTCAAAACGGTCAGGAGAACGGATATCAAATCTGGAGGCTCGGGAACGAATATGTTGATTCCATCCATCTAACGAAGACCGGGCAAGAACAAACTGGTTGGAAGATGCAGATGCCAGATTGTGCAAGGCACACCGAAGTACCAAATGACCCTGATTCAACTGTGAGAGCTCAGAGCTAAAACCATTGCATATATCAAGCAATTTCACACTGATATCTAGGTACTCATCTAGCCATTTCTCATCCCAGTCATACACAGGGATCCCAAGCTCATCTATAATGGCTTTTACATCCTTGTGAGTTTCGCAGAGCAGTTTCGTTGCTGATTCCATCCATGAGAAACTAAGTACGTCATTCTCTGATTTTGGAGTGAACTTATTGAGCCTCTCTGCCAAGGAATCCTCAAAAGCAGCTAACAGAAAAACAAGTCTAGAAGACAATTTAGAACCCTTTGGTGATATTGCACGGAAAGGATTCCCAAAAGAAAAGAATGGCCGGTGCGGCACTTGTGGTCGGCTCATTCTATAACACTAACTGCAAGATGGATAAAATCCAAGGATGAGCTGCCATTTGGAAACAAATTCATGATCCATCATGCCACAATCACATCAAGTATATTGCAGTAGATTTTCAGACAAATGGTGCATTATGCATTCAAAATCTGAGACCACTGCAGGTGCACCAACCTTTAATGGATTTTTCAAACATAGCATGAACATTGATTAACTATTTTTTAAAAAATCGGAAAACCGAAGCTTCGCTTCTCAATACGCAGGCTAACCACGCCCGTTCCAGGTGCCTGGCACCGGAGACACGGGAGGTGTCTACAAATTAATGTCACATGTGAATCTCGAACCTGAGACTTTGAGAGGAGTACACCTTCAAAGCCCAAGCCTTCAACCAAGGTGTCACCCCTTCAGGACTGGTTAACTAATTTAGGGCAGCAACTAGATGCACAAGCTACTAACAACACTGAACAGCCAAGAGGCCTGCATAATGAGAAATTCTCCTCGCAAACAATAACCCCTATAGCTAATTTTCCCCATAATTCTACAACTATTAACCTTCAGAATGAAGAAAAACAACGTAAATGGCCAATATAACTTAATGCCAAAAATCCATAAGTAAAAACGGGATTTCTCTATCCTGAATTCAGAAACATAAAATTCGTTAAAAGCTACACCTGATATCAACAAACTACAACACAAAACCTAATCATTTCCCGAGGGAAAAAAGGTCAAACGTCAATCTGATCTTCAACATTCTGAAGCAGCAAAACACAAAGTTTTTCCTTAAAACAAACATAACAAATATTCCAAGACACAACCAGAAATCCTTTTTCACACGAAAACCCCCAAATAATCAGCTTAAAATAACAAAAATTAAGCTAAAAAATATTGACATGAAATAAATCACAGAAAATAAGTTACCGGTTAGTAGATCTACGAAAAAGCAAAGCATTAATGGCAGAACGAACGAAAAAAATCCTTCAGAAATCGCAAGGAATCATGTAATTGAAAAAAAAAAAAAAAAAACGAAACCCTAGATTGTTACATCGAACCCTGAATAATTGAAAAGCAAAGAAATGAAATGATTTGGATGAAGAAGAAAATGGAGGTGTTCGTACCAGACTCAAGAACCAGAACGCAAAGGAAATTTCTAAGAAATAATCGAAGCCAGAAAACGATGAATTCGCGTGGTGGAAAATGGTGTTTCAGAATTGAAGATTAAGCGCTGATAGTCTAACAGGAGAGGTACGCAATTTGTGTGAATGTTAGAAACGTGGAGGAAAATGATTGGATGTTGACGTAACGCCGAACTCCTTTATTTTATTTTTTTCTGTGACAGACCTAGGTTTTTTCTTAATTGTTCCTATAAAACAAAATTGGAAGTAATTAAGTGATTGAGTTTAATTACTGGTAATTGATTGAATTTAATCAAATAAAAGTGATGAAGCTCAATTACTTAATAAAATGATTGAATATAATTAAGTATTGTTGATCGAATATAATCAAGTATTGTTGATTGAATTCAATCAGTCAAAATTTTATTATAAATCAACTTTTTGATAAAAATGTGTTATAATTTTAATAGATGATCATAAAATTGTAAATTATATGAAATTGATTTGAGCTTTTTATTTTCCTATAATTTAATTTAATTTGAGTTTGGCATGCATTATCACTTTGAATCTTTAACGTTAGTGAATTAAAATAAAAATTATTATTGTAGAAAGATTGGTGTTTGGTTGTTTTATTATTTATTGCTAATTCAATTCATTCGTTTAAAAACTATACAAAAAGTAAAAAAAAAAAAAAAAAAAAAAAGTTGATGTGATTTATCTACAACAATTTGGTGATTTCTAGAATTCTTACTTTGATTGAGTAGTGACATTTAAACACATATTTTCCCTTGGCATCAACATTTTAACGATTTTTCCACTTTAATAGGATTTTCTTTTATTAAAAAATAGATTTTGCATGTAAAAAAAAAAAGATTGAGCTCAACACTAGCTGAATTCATGAATTGTATTAAATTAGTTTTAAGAATTAAGAATGATAATATCATAATAGTGTATCATCATCAAATAAATATTTGCTAAAATGACCGCGAAGTTACTCACAGACAGATTGCAGGACTTCCAGCATTAAACGTGGCGGATTCTGAGTGGCTTTGACTGCTAATATTTAATACAATGTGACCGTTACACATCTTCCACGTTTGGACGGTGTGGATTGTACGTCAATTTTTTGAATAATTAATGGGCAATAAAAGTAAGAAGTTGGCCAATTGAATTAAATGTATATTTTTTTATAAAAAAAAACCTGAATTAAATGTGTTTTATAACTATTATTTATATTTGAATCAAATTATACTATTCCAATTTGTGTTTTTGATTACCTCATTTAAAAAATAAATTGCGTACATTTCACACTAGCTTTTTCTTTTTTTCTTTTTTTCTTTTTTTCCACACTGTGACAAAGTTATGTATCATCTCTGGTTCTTGTAATCCAAGGTGTTTTGATGAGATTTCATCGGAGGATTTAGTTTGAGAAATTATTTTGAATAATTAAAAATTGAGAATAGTAAACCAAAAACTTGTTTGAATGTTGATTTTTTTATAGAAGAATTAGAGACAATTGCTAGTTTGGATGTAAATTTAAAATGAACAATTAAAAAATAATGTTTAATAATGATAAATTATTTTGAATAATAAAGTAAAGAGTTATTGGGAGTAATTCCAAAAAAATTATTTGGATGTAATTTTTTTGAGGTTTAGGTAGTAAATACTCATTTTAAATAGTCCATAAATATGTCAAAACACCCCTGACGATCATATATGAGTTTCTTTTCAGTAACTACAAGCAAATTTGCTTAACTTTCTGATCCAGAACACTTGGACCCAAACCTTCTTGATAAATGTGACTGGCATATTATTGTAAAAGTAAATAAAAAAGATACATTTTTTCACAAATAATTAAAAATTATGTTAAAGAGATGGCCAACTCCATAAAGTTACAAAAAACCCTTTGAAACTTACTCCAAAAGCTTTCAGATTGATAGAGTGACAAAGTGCTCGGAAGGACAAGGTATGACTGCAGATAAACCAAATGGTTAAGATGTTCGACCTGATAATTAAAAGGTTACGGGTTCAAATCCTCCACTCTCAAATATAGTTGAATTTAAAAGATAAACCAAAGGATTGATCCCTTCAAAAGTATCCGCAGCTAGCTTAGGATGAAGCTTCGGGCAGCCTAACGTGAAGATCGGACAAAATCCCATCGTGTTTTCAATGACTAATGCTTTAGTTCTATTCCAATCTTAGCCTTACTGGTCCAATCAAACAGAGCAAAAGAGCACATAAAGGAGAAGTTGCAGTTGGAGTAGTTTACACCAAACTTGCTGGTCAAAGGCCACACTTCACAAGCATACAATTCTAGGCTTCACAATCTCAGTGGCAGTTTCAACCAGTTCCATTAACAAAGCTGGTTAGGTGCTCGACTAAACAATTGACGGGGACGGTTCTCGGTTATAAGAGGGTACAACTCTAGAAGTACAATGACATGAAAACTATCTTTAGGTACCCTAACCTAAAAGGTAATTATAGACAATGATTTTGTTAAGTCAATATCAAGACAGAAAGCAACTAGGATTTTAGGAAACCGAGCAGATGCCGCATATCTACGAGGGAGGAAATAGTGTGATGCTTAGCCAAGTGATTGAGTTTAATTATTGTTAATTAGATATCATACGCTACCAACTTCGGAGTAACTTGAAGAGTTAGTCATGTAACTGTGCCAGTGTGGTATGTTGTTTGTTATCTCCACCTACTTGAATGTTGAATGTTTCCATCATTGTCACCTTCACTTATATTAGAAGATGTTCCTTCGTCTTTCTGATGGTTAACTTGTCTTGAAACGACTCGGTTTTCATGCTGATTACCTTGAATTGAGTGAGAAGAATCCTTACCGACCCGGTGTTCCTACGAATTAGTAAAAGATAGTTTGAGTTGGATAATTGACAACAAGAGAAGAGAAAATCAGAATTTTAAAGAAAGGTTATGAATGCAGCTCCATACATCATTAGACAGCAAATTATCTGCCTCAAGCATGTGTATGACATGTCCCATTTTCGGCCTCTTCGTAGCATCCGGATCGACACACCGAAGAGCAACCAGCATAACACGTTTGAGAGCTTTGGAAGGAGGCTTCTCGGGCAACTTGGGGTCAACCACTTCCTCGGATTTTCGGTCTCCAACCATTGCTTTCAACCAATCCACCAAATTTACCTGCAATCACAGCATTAATTTCAACTGAATATGCAGCAGAAGATACGAGAACAGAAATGACGTTGATGCATGGATTAATCATAATCAGGCATAAGATGCAAAGAAAAACTAACCTCTCCTTGAGGTCTACTATAATCAACAGGGCTCCGCCCGGAAATTATCTCCATAATTAGAATTCCAAAGCTATAAACATCGCTCTTCTCATTCAACATTCCCGTGCAAGCGTACTCAGGAGCAACATAGCTGTAAAAATCATCACCACTTGACTTTCCATCTAGTGAACCATACATTACAAAGTAAAAATTGACTAAAAGATAGGAAATGAACTAACCCAAATGTACCCATTACACGAGTCGTAACGTAGCTCCTTTCAGAACAAAGAAGCTTGGCGAGTCCAAAATCAGATACTTTAGCATTCCATTGACGATCAATCAGTATGTTGCTAGATTTCACATCACGATGGACAACCTTGGGTTCAAGACCCTCATGAAGGTAGGCTAATCTAAACAATTGAAAGAAGAAAAAAAAACACAAGTAAAGAAATTATATGATTCACAACACGAATAAACAGCTATCATCGCGAACAGAAGTACATACCCCTTTGCTGTTCCAAGTATGATGTTAACACGAATCTCCCACGTCAAGGGGCTCACATCATCGACATCGCCATGAAGCCACTGGTCTAGATTGCCATTGTTGACGTACTCATAAACAAGCATTCTATATGCACCCTCAACGCAATATCCCAGCAACCTGACAAGATTCTTGTGTCTTACTCGTCCAATTGCTTCAACTTCCACTTTGAATTCCCGCTCAGCTTGACCCCTAATAACAAATAGGTTAGATTTGAGTATAGATTTGAGCATCTATACATAGCAATTAAGAAAAACACACAAAATTGTATCAGTTTGAAGCATTCCCTCCCTTCCCAAAGAAAAGAAACCATAGAACTTCACTCCACTACATACCCATAAGTACCCGCACCCGTTTCAAGCTCCGGACCCGGGATTTTACAGTTATTGGAGATACTCAACTTGTGTCAATTATCTCACATTGAAAAGGTGAGGATTCACATTTATAAGATATATGAGTTACTCCCTCTCATTGCCAATTCGTTTTGAGGTGGAACCTCATACTCTCTAATATGGTATTAGAGCTCCATGTGAGTTATTGGTCCCCCAAATTCCGATCCAACCCAAAGTTCTTTGAATTCTAAAGCGGGTGTGGACCCACCCAATCGGACATAAGCTTAAGTGGGTATTTGATCCCAAAGTTTGGATCCGACCCTAGCAAAAAGTAAGCCAAAACGGGTATTTCGGTCCACAAATTCGGATCTAATTCAAGATGATATTTTCCGATATGGCCGACATCTTGAGGGGGCATGTTGGAGATACTCACCTTGTGGCAATTGTCCAGATTCTATAACACATATAAGAGATATGCGTTACTACCTTTATTTCCAATTAATTTTGAGGTGGAACGAGGACAAAAACAATAGCTTCAGATTGTCTACTACACATTGCTAAGTTCTAATACATAATTGACTCAACACCAAACATAACAAGACACCTTGGTGGGCACCTACCTAGATATTAATTTCTAATTAATCTCTACGGATTTCCTTGGCATCCAAATGTTGTAGGGTCAGGCGGTATGCCCCGTGACAATAGTCGAGGTGCGCGAAAGCTGGTCCGGACCTTCACAGAAATTAAAAAAAAAAAAAAAAAAAAAAAAAAAGAAGAAGAAGTAGACAGCTCCCAACCAAAACCAAACAAAGCCCTCAAAGCTACAAAAGCAAATAAATCAAACAGAAAACATTAGAAAATCAGTTCACAAAAATCACCTGTTATTCAAGAGATTCTTGATAGCAATTCTGGTACCATCACCCAAAATGCCCAAATACACAGTCCCATATCCACCTTCTCCAATCACATTCTCTTCACACAAGCCATTAGTAGCAGCCTCAAGCTCTCTCAAAGTATACCATCGTCCCCAACCCAGATGCGAAACCTCCGGCCCAACAGTACCGCCAGATCTAAACGAAGAAGTTTCACTCACAGCGCCTCTACTCTCACCACTGGACGGTCTATCAGAGACAACAACCCGATTCTCCAACTTTCCGATCTCGACATGAACTTCCGACTGCAATTGGCGGTGAAGATCCGGCTCCGATTTACCGATTTCCTGGATTTCTTTCGAAATGGGAGGAGAATGGTCGGTTGAGGACTTATGGACACGGATTTGGTTCTTGTGGCGATTCCGCTCGCGAGAAGTGAGGCAAAGCGAAAGAATAAACAGTGCGAGAACGATTAGGGTTCCGATGAAGATTCCGATCACTACCCAGAGATGAAGCCCGAAGATGGAGGTCTTTTTAGCGAGCTCCGCGTTGAAAAATGCAGCATCGAAAACAGCCATCTTCTTCGAAAGAGGAATTACAGAGAGGAAATCGATGGGTTTAAGAGCATTGACCTCATCGGAAAATCTCTGCAATGGAGGATTCCGGCGAATCTGTAAAAGAGGGAAAATTGAAATTGAAGAAAAGATTAAAAAAATGGTGGGTTTAATAAAAGGATTTTGTACTTTATAATTTTTCAAAAAAAAAAAAAAAGGATTTTGTACTATAATCTTTGGGGGGTCCAGTTACTTTACATCTTCTGCTTTGTTTAGCTGTCTATGCCGAAGAATATGATTTTTTGAATTGAGAGCAATTTTGGTGCACTCGGGTAGCATCTATGTGGCACATTTGGTGCCACACATCTCATCTCTTTTTTAAATTTATATTTTTATAAAAAAAAGTTAAAAGAAAAAAGAAGATGTGTGGCTCTAAATGGAAGGTATCACGATGGGGATGCTCTCCGGGGTGCACTCAAATTGCTCTCGAATTGAATTTTAAGCAATTTTTTACATTTTACTATGGATGAAAATAATGAATTGAAAACTTACAAAATGGAATCAATAATTTTATATTTTATTATTTTTTAATGCACATTGGTTTAGATTTCTCTTTTTATCACTTGTTTAAGTAGTAACTAGTAACTCACTAACTTTCAAAAAAAAAAAAAAAAAAAATAGTAACTCACTAAATATGGTTAGCTATTAATTAACTAAATGACCAAAAGAAGGCTTTGCTAATTGGTTGCAGCTTTGACTTGCGGGGGTAAGATGAAACATTGATGATTTATTGAAATGTTAAAAGATACTCTAATGATGAATTTAAAGAAAGTAATGCTTAATTAACATCTTCAAGAAGATGTATCTTCATTCACGTTAAAAAAAAAAAAAATCAAATCTCAAATCAAATTATTTTGGATCGATCTATCAATAAGTACATTTTATATCTTAGTATAGCATTGAAGATATCTTCAAGAGTTTATTAGGGATATTGTTAATTACTTATTATTTATTAGGTACATACCATTATTATTTATTAGGGATATTGTGAATTACTAAAGAATTTCTCATGATTTTTTCATCATAAATGGTAAGTTGAAATTTGAATGTCTTCTTAGCACATGGATTAGCTGGGGAAAAGCGTATATAGTAAGCTTTCTGCATTATCAATATTCAAATTTTCATATTGGAATATATAGTACGCCTTCTGAGATTCGGTACAGCAATAATAATAAATTTCATTTGAGAAAATGGATGACTATTAAAATTAATTTGAAATTAATTCCTAGGTAGGTGACCACCATGAGATTTGAACCCATCACCTTATGCACCACAATGCCCTCTATGACCAATTAGGCTACCCCATGTTGGTTCATTTGCTTGCTTTTCTATCAAAGCAAATGGATTAGTTGAATCTTTAAAAGAATATAAATGAGTTAAGACAAAGAATGGCTAACACAATAGTGCAATATTTTAGGCCCCGTTTGGTAACCATTTGGTTTCTTGTTTTTGGTTTTTCAAATTTAAACCTATTCTCTCTCAAATTTCCTACAATGTGCTTCATCCTTCCTACTATTTATCCATCTTTCTTTAAGAATGTAGGAAAATACTAACCAACTTTTAAAAACAAAAACAAACTTTGGGAAGCTACTTTTTTTTGTTTTTAAAAGTTGGTTAGTCTTCCCCTACTTTCGTAAGGAAAGATGTATACATGGTAGAAATGATGAAACAAATTGTAGGAAATTTGAGAAAAAATAGGCTTAAATTTGAAAAACAAAAAACAAGAAACCAAATGGTTATCAAACGGGGTCTTAAGTTTCCTCATTCTTAAATTTCAATATTTTAAGTTTATAACATTTTTTTATCGTCTCATATAATTCCATTAGGGGACAGATAATGCAACCAATAAGTGTCAACAAAATTGCATTGAACTACGTATACGTATAGTATGCAGAATTACACTTTTTCTTTCCACCCCGCGATTGCTAAGCAAAAGAGTCTGATCCGTTTATACAGAGTGACAATTACGATCTATATAACAAGGCGAAAAAAAGGGGATTTTCTCTTCCTTTGGGCATTAGGGGATTTTATCTCTTATCTCTCCCCCACCCGCCCCTCGCTCGACAAACAAAGTCAATCAGACAGTGTAGAACGATCTCACCTGTGCTAAATACGACTGTATCATTCGTCTTTCTTATCCGCTTCGTCGAGTGCAGCCAATCTTTCAACTAATGGAGGATGAGAATAGTGATATGCAGAATACCACGGATCTGTATTCATTGCAGACAAATTTTCCTCCTGAAAAATGTTCAACTTTATTAGTCTACCATGCAAACGATTGATTCCCAAGGTTTAGGAAAAGTAGAGTTAAAACGTCACATAATTTTGTTTCATTACGAAAAAATAATTGATGGCATTGATATGATTTCGAACTAGGGTGAGCTGCAAGTTGGAAGGGCCGAAAAACCATTGCACCACTTATCTATTTCACTAAATAAAATTTAAACTTGTCATATGTATTATTGTTGAGTTGTGTTAAACCACCAATCAATCCAAAAGCCTAAGCTCATGGATTGGGGTAAATTTAATTATATTAACCAACACTCCCCCTCACTTGTGGGTTTTGAACTTTGAGAAATGCCCTACAAGTGGACTTTAATTTTAATTGGGGAGGAAACGACTTGGCAGGGACTCGAACT
>JBBMEF010000022.1:1157181-1193098 GCA_037832685.1 Sicyos baderoa | reverse complement strand
ACACTATTGATGGAGTCTATCAATCTGATTTTGATAGATTTGCAAATATTTTCAAAAAGTTGATATTTACTCAATTTGTTTATCTTATTGTAATATACATGCAAATTCCCCTAATTATTATGTTATTTAATTATTTATATTATATGTTGCATATTTATTTTATTTAATTATTATTGTTAAGACTTTTATTTTTTAATATTTTTTAAACCTATAAATAAGGTTTAGTTGCAAATTATGAACCCGATAACTCAATCCAACCCAATTCGAAAATAAAGGGTTGAATTGGATTGTGTCTTTAGTTTGATTGGATTGAAAATCACCTAAACTCAACCGAACTCATGTTCACCCCTAATTCTTTTATTAAAAAACATATTTTAATAAATGATTTCCAAAGGTATAGTTGTCGCCGTAGAATATTGACTACTTTCGAGGCGTGGGAAACAAAAAATCGTACTTATGGGCAAAAATCGATTTAAAGACGATTTATAAAGAAGATTTTAGTAAAAAAAAATTTGGCTATTGTATCAAAGAAAACTAACCTATAAGAATATTTTTTAAAACCTTTAAAATATTGGATGATTTTATATAATAAAAAATAGCGAAATATTTTTATTTATAGAATAAAATCAAAATGAATTTATTTGTAGTAGAAAAATTAAATTGAATTCTACCATTGAGTTATGCAAATATAATAGAAGAGGTAGAATAAAATATGTTGCTTATGGTAAATTCCATAAAATAAATAATTATTTTAACATTTATAAATCATTTAAACTTCAAACTTAAATGTATTTGTTTATACATGTTGATACTCATGTCCAATGAAAGAATACTTCAATAAATTATGTATAACCGTTAGAAATTATATGTTCGAACCTCAATTCTCAAACATTGTTGAACTAAAAAAAGAAAAGAAAATTTAAGTCAACTTACACGCGTTTAAACTATTTTTGTTGCAGGTATCTTCCACACTTCAAATAGTTATCCTACTAAATTATTTATGAAAAAAAAAATTACTAATATCTAGGTATCCAACTATGCTCAAAATCAACTAAGATATACATCATCCACCAAGAGGTAAAAAAAAAAAAGTAACTTTATAGCAACAATAGTTGAAGGAAAAATTATCATAAAACTCACATCTTTGATCACAAGCCAGCATCAAAGAAATTCATCAAAGAACAAAAAATAATTCACTACAAGGCCTTGATTACAACAGAAAGGAAGCCATAAGGATTGATGATCACATTTGTGTAATGCCAAAAAAAATGAGCACAAAGAAGGGAGGAAAGAATATATAGAAGTTTGGTTTACATATGCTATAACAGTATAAACATCAAATAGACTATGCTCAAAGGTGAGGGACAAACAAAACAAAAGCAACTAAAATGATCCATTAGAAAAACCACCACCACTCTCCTCATATGAAGCTTCTCTTAAATGTGCTCGAATAATCACGGTGTCGACGAGAAAGCTTTCGACATTCTCTGTCTGTCCAATCAATTTTTTCGTTTCTTTACACTTTGTGACTAGATCTTTTTTGTAATTCTAACACCGGATCTCGTATGATCCTGCTTTAGTTATGTAACGAACCCATTCGACCGTGTTGTAACCACTCTTCTCCCACACCTGAAGAACAAATTGAGAAGAAGAAAAAAAGGTTTCATAATGAGAAGCGTAGGCCAGGACGAAAGCGTAATATTCAGATTGGCAAATGAAAGCCAGTTTAATGTTTGAGCCTCCCATCTCAACTATTTCTTCAATGATTTTTTTTATTAAAAAAACAAAACATACAACTGCATAGACTACTAAAAGTAAATTATACCAGAACATAAATCCAAATCATCTAGCATTACTCCAAAGCATTCTTTTTCAAAGCATTCTTTTTCGCTTTTTCTTTCTATGAGTGTCCAGATCAGCTTAAGCGCACCATAACTATTCCGATAGATTTGGGCCTCAGAAGAATTATCAGAAGAATTAGGATTAATATAGGAACTTTTGGACAATTAGTTAGGGAGTTAGTTATGGTATTTTGTTATAAATAGAGAGGGTTGGGAAGTGTTTTAGTATCCCAATATTGTGAAGAATCATTAGGATGCAAAGAGAGTATTCTCTTGAGAATGGGAGGTTCCAACTACCTATCAAAATTTAGCTTATCTTGTAGTTTCTTGGTTATTTGATATCAATATAAATCTTGAATCTTATCATATTCTCACAAGACATACCATCTGACTCTACAAAATTTAGATGCGAAAGAAACCCGTAGAAAATTAATTCTTAGAAGAGTAGTCAGTATGGATTGAACTCATGCCCTACCTGTATGATGGTTCTCTTTCAACTATATTTATGATTTTATCATGTCATAAAAAGAATAGATGCATCATACAGACTTATATCAAGCATCGCATGCATGGGCTGTTCTGCTTCAAAGTAGTAGGGAAAAAAACAAATACCTTAAGGAAGCGGACGCGTAAACCGGATGCCGTGAACATGGGAACCTGTATACGCAAAAGTCAAAAGGATAAATACTTGACCACCAACATAATCATAAGACAGAGAAGAGAGAAATTAACAACCAAATTCATAGGAACATCTAAACGCAGTTTGAAATGGGAAACCGATCCTAGGGTAAACATTTTATAATCTATACATCATCTTGCTAATATAGAAAGCTAGGATTAAATCTTTGAGAACCTGAAACTCCATCTGAATTGGCGGCCGGGTCCAAGGCTTCCTCTCAGATATTGTAGAAATCAGCTCAACTTCTGCACTCATGGTTGGTTCTGTTTGCCCAGGAAATTTTCTGATTCTATTGGCACACAAAAAAAAAAAAAAATCAAAAATCAAGCAACAATTGCATATCATTGAACATGAGATTTAACATAACATATTCAACAACAAAAAATTAAAATTAAGCTCCTATCTTTGAGAACATGAGAACCTCTATTAAAAAAATAAAGTGCAGTATCTTAGTAGGTTTTTGAGGTGGAGTCAGAGGGCGGGGGAAGACCCGGACCATATCACGTGCAGTTGGTCCATATGCTCAGGCGACTTGGAGTTGCTTTTTTTCTGCTTGCGGAAATCAAATCGCCAGACATAGAGATTACAAGGAGTTTCACCTCCATTCCCATTTCATGAGGGGAGAATTTTATGGCTTGTTGGAGGAGGCTATTGTGGGGTTTACGGGAGTAAAGGAACAATGAAACTTTTAGGGGTGGAAAGGGGTCTGTGGGACGTTTGGTTCCTTCCTTTCTAAGTTCAATGTTTCTTTTTGGGCATCGGAAAGGGGTCTGTGGGAGGTTTTTGTAATTATTCGTTAGGTCTCATTTTGCTTGATTGGAATCCTTCTTTAGAGAACTTGTCTTTTGTCTGCTTGGTTTCTTTGTCACCCTTCTACGTTTCATTATTTTCTCAAATGGAAGTTTAGTATTTCACAATAAATAAATAAAATTGATTTTGAGGTGGAATTCTAGATTTAAGTGCATCAATTTAGATCTGACGTGAAAATTGTAGACAGATAAGGGTGGGACCCGATTGCACAAATATAAGAGTAAGCATGCATGAAGAGACCACGATGGTGTAAATTGGAAGAAAAAAAAAGAAAGCAACTGTATGAACAAGTGATAAGTAAATGAAAAAGATTCCAGAAATTTATGTGAGAAAGGAGATTACACCATAACAAACTAAGACAAAAACACGAAGGGTGTGTTTGGGCCCCGTTGATGTAAACGGTCGGGTTGGTAATAATAACCTAACTCATGTTTGCCCCACTGTTTATTATAATGGGTGGTTACCTAAACCTGCGTGTCCGTTTATCTCAACCTTAAGTATATTATTTTTATTACAATAACCAGCCCCTCAAACACCGTTTATCATAACCCTTGTTATAATAACTTGTCCCTCAAACACCGTTTATAATAATCCACCGCTTATCATAACCCACCGTCTATTATAACCCTTCATCTATCATAACCAAATCGGTGCCTCAAACACACCTGGAGGCATTTGTAATAAATTGAAAAATTAGAGATGACATGACATAACAAAAATGACTAGCTACACAAATATCTATGACAAAAAATGCAACCACGACCACGTACTAGTAAGAAGAAAAAACAGAAACTCAATGAGCATATATTTAAAACAAAGAAAACACTCACTTCCACACAATGCAATCAATGGAGGCATTGTACTTAGCTCGACCCGATGTCACTTGAAAACTAGTTTTAGCTGTTTGTTTCGGAACAGGAACTTTAATGACTACGCCAAGAGCAAACATTTTTGCACCAAAGACACTCTTTACCTGAAGGCCAGTAGAGAATGGACTTGAAAAGAATTGTGGAACACGGTACATTAAGTTCATGAAATTTAGAAAAACACAAACCTTAACATTAACTTCCATACGTGTCCTACCAAGCTCCTTAATTGTCGGGAGTACTCGAAATGGAAGATTAACACCCTCGGTAATACGATATCTGCATCAAAAGAAGATAAAAATTATTCGTTTTCCCTCTAGTCACTACCTACTTCACATATGATTTCCTTCCCTCTGAGAGATAATGGATAACATAATTTTTTGGTCGAGATGCACACCGCTAAAAGTTCTTTGTGTGCAAAACCAATCACTCTCATACTCACATAAGGATAACAATTAGAATTAACCTTTAAACAAGTGCAAAAGCACTCAAATTAGCTTCATATAAAGTACACAATTGTGTGGAATTTAAAAGGACAAGCAACCAATCAAGTAACTGTAAGACTTTTCAACATCAAATCCTAAGAGAAATGGATGTCGAGACATCAAATTGAAAAATCCTCGACTTCATGAAACAGACACGGTAGAAGAGTTTTTCACCTCCTTGTTGAACTGAACTATATTACTTCAAAGTTACTCACACATCAATAACATGCTTGACCGTGACATACTGATATAGCGACGCCGACTACAATAAACATTACTGAGGAAAACCTCTAAACTTCGTCAAAATGAAAATAGTATATTCTATAATGGTAATGACTAAAGTTAATGGAAGTTAGATGTTCAAGAGAATTAGAAGGAAAAGGTAAGTTAAGAGTAAAAAAAATGAAATATTGAGAATCTCAAGTGTAAACAATGCGAGACGGGTTTGTTTGAATATAAAGACGTTCAAGCTTACTTCATCAATTCAAACTCCCCATCGGGTGGCACAAAGCTGACCGTCTTCTCTGAGTTAAACCTCGTCAAATTTACACATTGATGAAAAGTAACATCGTCAAGCTCAATTGTTTTACCACTGCAAAATAAAACATACACCAAAAAATGTATACCTTGTTAAATGAAATTATAACCGATAACCGGGAGATAAATAACTCTATGCTATAGCAACTGTACTAGACCAATGAAATATCACAACATAAAGAAATAAGTGAAACCAAAATCTTTTCTTGAATGCTTTTTTTTTTTCTTTCTTTTCTTGAATGCTATGATATTCCAAAGGTGCTTTTGCGCTGTTAGACACATACAAGGCCTAAGCCAAATTATCCTTCACCACTACAATCCAAAAAATAGGAAAAGTGGGCTTATAATTCTTATTTTTGCTCCTTAAGAATTTCAGGAAAATAGCGAGAATGAATTGCACGAGATAAATTATCTTAACAAGAAAGTTCTATACAACTGACTTCAATTGCAGAATAAGCAAGATTGAAAAAGAGAAACTGATTGAGTCTTTGTACTTTAAGTATTTCTAATAGTAATTTCTCAAACGTTGGACCTCATTTGTTTGGTGGTGTACTTTCATGATGATCGCAATTTAAAAACTTTTGCTTTGTGATAGATCTTGGATGATATATGGTCAAAAATGGCTTCTCTCTCTTCCCTTCCTTCTCTCTCGCAACTCTCTAGCCCATTGACCTTCCCCAGCAAGCTTCGATGAAACCCGATCACAGGTACGATGACGATTCAGAAATTTCCCCGGATATCATCAATAGAAAGCAAGGACTACTCCGTGGAAGTGGATAAGCGATATAATGGAAACAGAGTAAGGATAACAGAAGCAACTAGGGACAGAGCCTTCTTCTTGTCTATCCAATGGCCAACTCTGCAATGGCTCAACAATGGCTTCCATACACTTCTTAACGTGAATTTGAACCACAAGTTCTTCGTTACTTCTCGGGCTGATGACTACACGATTTGGATTGAAAAGATCAATAACAGAAAAGGGTACTTCGCAGAAATCACCAAAATTGACAACAATGGTAGACGTAACAAATTGGTGATTCCGATTGGAGAAGACAGATGGGGTTGGCGTACCTTTCACACACTTATTGAAGGATCTCCCCCACCAGATGGCACTGAGAAACTGTCGAACGACCCCATTAATGTTTCATTAATCCCTGTTCAAGCTACAGACACCATTAAAGAGGTTTTGCCCACTGAAGCGCCAGTGACTACAGAGAAGATAAAGAATAGTAATGATGCACTCATTGAATTACAGAAACCATCCTACGTAAGTGCTCTTACCAAAGGAAAAGCCATTATTAATGGTCATCAACTCTCAAAACCTTCTCAATCGAGATCCTCTGTTTTGAAGTCGTATATACAGAAACCAAAATGGGTGTATCGCCTGAAAGAAGGCAATAGACATCACTTACAGAAACTCCCGGACCCATCCATTATTTACCAGAGGAACATCGACCCAGTCTTTTTGGACTCTTTCTTTTCGGCGGAGTTCGCGACATTATCGACGGCCAGGTTCGAGACCAGAGCTTCATCGGCAAGCGAAGATGCCGTGAATGAAGATCTGGTTTCTTCGGACTCTTTCACATCTGAGGAACACGCATCATCGTCGACGATCGGGTTCGAGAACAGAGACTCTCCGGCGAGCAAAGGAGGTGCCGTGTCCGAAAATTCTACAGAAGATCTGACACAAGGAGCAGTCGCTTCGAGCCACTCGCAGCCGAAATTTCAGGTAAAAAGGACGACGGATGACATTGTGGGCCCCCCTGTATTGACAACCAATAAATTCCTCCCTCTGACCGAGCCCCCCTCACCTCTTACCATCTGCAAGCTATTAACCTCTGGTTATTCTTCTGACCCTGGCCCATCTAAAACAACCCATTCCTTTACACGGACCGACCAGAAACAAAAAAACCAAACCAAATCTTCAACCCTTGCCTTGCTCGAACCGGAAAAAAACCCAACCATTAACCTGGCCCTACCAGAACCCATTTCGCTCCTTAAAAAACCAAACAGAAATATATCCATTAACCAAAACAAATTCACCTTCATCCCAGGAACCAAGATGATGACCAACCCTCCTCGCTTAGCTATCTCGGATACCGAATGCCTTTCTACACCCTACCCATCCTCCCCATCCACACCTCACCCTGAAACTATGGACCCGCCTCCACTGCAGATTGCCTATCCCTCCGAGACAAGTCATTTTTTTACTATGGACGACACTAATGATTATTACAGAAATTATCATAATAATCTCGATCCCAATGTTCATCCGTCTACTTATCTTGGGGTTACTATAATTTGGCTCAGGACCATGGGTTTGGGTATTGCGCCACTACCGACGAGACTTACTAAACAGATGAAAGAAGCCAGGAAAAAGAATAATGCTTATAGAGAGGTCATCAATCTATCATCCAATGTGAACTATGATTGCTCTGCCAAGGAGCAAGAACAGGGCGGGTCGTTTTCTACTACATGATTTACATCTCATGGAATGTTAGAGGTCTGGGAGATAAGGGGAAAAGGGCCATTATTAAAAGCACTATATTGAAATACAACCCTACTATTGTTTTGTTGCAAGAAACTAAGTCTAAGGACATTGATCGTGACTTTATCAAATCAATTTGGAGTGCCAGGGATGTGGCATGGACTTCTATTGACTCGATTGGGGCTTCCGGAGGCCAATTAATTATGTGGAACGATCCATCTATTACTGTTATTGACATCAAAAAAGGTACGTTCTCCTTATCCATTAAATTATCTTTGGCAGATGGCTACAATTATTGGCTATCCGGGATTTATGGACCATCTTATTCCGATCCATCTCCTTTATTTTGGGAGGAGCTGGTTAAGCTTGCTGAGGAATGTGGTAGAAATTGGATCCTCTGTGGTGATTTCAATGTTATCAGATGGACACACGAAAGATCTAGTTATGGATTGCCTACACCAGACATGAAAAGTTTTAATACATTCATTGCAGATTTCAGTTTGAATGACTTGCCCTTGATCAATGGAAACTATACTTGGTCCGACTTTAGAGTTTCTCCCACTCTGTCTAAATTAGACAGGTTTTTGGTAACAATGGATTTTCTGGATTACTTTAAAGATCTCACTGCTAGAAGGATAGAGAGGCATACTACTGATCATTTCCCCTTACTTCTTACCATTGGTAAACAGAGATGGGGTCCGACTCCTTATCGGTTCCAAAACATGTGGCTTCAACATAAAGATTTTCTTCCGATGCTGCACGATTGGTGGACTAACAACCCCCTAGCTGGTTGGCCCGGACACGGTATGATTCAGAAACTTAAAAGTCTTAAACCCGTGATTAAAGATTGGAACAAGAATATCTTTGGTAATTTCACCGATAAGAAAGAACAGTTAACTCTGGAATTAGCTATCCTTGATGATTTGGAAGAAGCTGGTAACATCCACCCTGTTCAAATCCAACAAAGATTGTCTATCAAAGCTCAGCTCTTGACCATAGCTATTAATGAGGAATCATTGTGGAAACAGAAGTGCAAAAAGATTTGGCTCCAACAGGGAGATGAAAATTCAAAACTTTTTCATCGGATTATTGCTGCAAGAAGAAGGAAAAGTTCTATTATTGAAATCCTATCCAATTCGGGGTGTAGTCTCACAACCGACGAAGACATTGAACTGGAATTTGTTTCTTTTTATGAGAAACTCTATACTAAGCAAAGACTGCACATACCCGTGCCTTTCCATCTTGACTGGAGTCCGATTACGAATACTCAAGCTTTGTCCTTGGAGGACCCCTTCACGGAGATTGAAATCTGGGAAGTTGTTTGTAATCTGGGTACTAACAAGACGCCGGGTCCAGATGGTTACACCGCAGAATTCTTCAAAAAAGCTTGGAACACTCTTAAGCCTGATATTATGAGGGTGTTCCAGGAGTTTTTTAAGAATGGTATTATCAACGCAAGTCTTAATGAGACTTATATCTGTTTGATCCCAAAGAAACTGGATGCGAGAGGGGTTACTGATTACAGACCTATCAGCCTTACTTCTTGTATGTACAAAATCATTGCCAGAGTTCTATCACAAAGACTTAAGCGGGTTCTTCCTTATACTGTCTCTGAGTATCAATCAGCCTTTGTGGAAGGGCGTCAGATCCTTGATTCTATTCTTATTGCCAATGAACTAATTGATGAATGGCTCAATAAAAAGAATAAGGGAGTGGTCATCAAGCTGGATATTGAAAAAGCATTCGACACGGTGGATTGGGATTTTTTAGATGACATTCTTCGTATTAAGGGATTTGGTGTCAGATGGAGAAGATGGATTAGAGGTTGTATCTCATCGGCAAACTACTCGATTATTATAAATGGTCGTCCCAGAGGAAAAATCCGTGCATCTAGGGGCCTTCGACAAGGTGGCCCTCTCTCTCCATTTCTGTTTGTATTGATTATGGATGGTTTTAGTAGAATGATGTCCCTTGCGGAAAAGGAGTCTCGAATCAAAGGATTCACGGTGGGGCCACAATCCTTATCCATTTCTCACTTACAATTTGCTGATGACACGTTATTATTTTCTACGGTTGAAGACAGTTTTATTCAGGAGGTGTTTAAAATTATTCATGATTTCGAAAGCTTATCTGGCTTAACTATTAACATCACGAAATCTGAGATTCTGGGGATCAATCTTGATGACTTGGAATTGAACAACCTTGCTTTGTACTTTGGCTGTAAGTGTGGTGTTTGGCCATCAACTTACTTGGGCTTGCCTCATGGTAGGCCTAAATCTTCTGCATTTTGGGAGCCCATGCTTGAGAAATTTGAGAAGAAGATTGCCTCATGGAAAAATGGTTTCATTTCAAAAGGTGGAAGGCTTACATTGATTGAATCTACCCTGGCTAATCTCCCCACTTACTATTTGTCCTTATTCAAGATGCCTAGTAAAGTGGTGGTTCGACTTGAAAGACTGATCAGGAACTTCATTTGGCACGGGACTAGCGAATCTAAAGGGCTTAACCTCATCAATTGGAAAGTGGTCTCACTTCCCAGAGAACAAGGGGGTCTCGAGATAACTAACATAAAAGTCAAAAATGAAGCTCTCCTCTCTAAATGGATATGGAGATATGGCACTGAAAAAAAGGCTCTATGGAAATCTGTGATTGATGCTAGATATGGGGTTACAAACAACCCGTACAAGCCTGCTTCCTCGAACCACAAAGCGAGAAAGGGTCCATGGAGTATTATCCTCTCTATGAAGGACAAGGTCCTGAATATGATTTCATATAAAATAAAAGATGGAGCAGCCACCCTATTCTGGGATGATATTTGGTTAAATGATGCTACATTGGCTAGACAATACCCTCTCATTTACTCATTATCCAAATTTAAAAAGAGGGCGATTAGAGACCTTTGGGATCAGCAACAATCGACTTGGAATCTGGGTCTAAGACGTAATTTGAAAGAGGAAGAGATTGTTGAATTTTGCTCTCTGTCAGTAGCGCTCATTCCGGTGCACTTAAGAGAAGGATCCGATTTGTCAGTTTGGAGGATGGATCCATCTGGATCATTTACGGTACATTCTATGGTGAAGGCATTGGCTATCGATCATCGTGACAAACCGAACGATCTCTACGAAGCGATTTGGAAAGGAAAGTATCCCAAGAAAATAAAATTCTTTTTATGGGAACTGTCACATGGAGCTATCCTTACACACGACAAATTACAGAGGAGACTCCCTAACAGATCCATCTCTCCACATTGGTGTGCTATGTGCCAGAAAGATAATGAATCCACATTGCATCTATATAGCAAATGCACCTTTGCATCGTTATTTTGGGATCATATCAGAAATGTTTTTAACTGGTCTATTACTCTCCATAGGGATCCTCAAATTTGTTTATCTACAGTTCTTTTGGGCCATCCATTCAAGAAGGAGAAGAAATTATTATGGGAACACTTTATCAGGGCTTTTTGTTGGAACTTGTGGTTGGAGAGAAACAGAAGGATTTTTAAGGATATATGCTCATCTTTCCACAGTTTTTTTGACACCATTACTTATCATGTTATATCTTGGTGTAAAATTAATCCACTATTTAGTTCTTATAGCTATGAAACATTACTTAATTACTGGAGATCGCTTATATGATCTCCAGTACTATATGTAGCCCTATATTTTATTTCATGAATCAATGAAATGTTTCTTATCCAAAAAAAAAGTATTTCTAATAGTAACAAGTATAGGTACTTGAACTTTCAATCTTGCACCTAATAAGTCCATGTCATTAACTTCTTCATTTTAGATTCGGGCTCTCATTCATTAGTTTTAGGTGGATCGGTGGGCCCATGTTTTGGCATCTTTCTATAATATATCTCGTTTCTTACAAGAAAACTAATAATAAAAGAATAAAAAAAAATAAACCCATATAGAAGAAGTTCATTTTACTTTCAGGCTCTCATTCATTAGTTTTAGGGTGAGGCGGCGGCTCCCTCCCTCTACCACTAGCCCGAAGCTTTTTGATTATGGCCCTTGTTTTGGCATCTCTCTCTATAATATTTCTCGTTTCTTACAAGAAAATTAAAATTTTAAGAAAGCAAACAAACAAAACACTCCAATTTAGCAACATATACACATAAAATAATCATGTATGAAAAAAGGAAGGTAGTTGAATCGGAGAGTAAATGATGCTAAAAATCAAATACGGCGAAACAAGAAAGTAGTCGGACAAGTTAATCAAGGGTTGTATAGTATCTTGTTCAAATCTCCCATGAGAAACTACCTTTTAGCTGGACGGGACTTCAACTGAGACTCTTTCTCAAGGCCAATCTTATCATTTAAACCCAACTTTAGATCAGGCATTCCCGAGAGAAAGCACTTCATCAGAACCTTCCCAGTTACATCACAACGCAAAACACTACCTATGATCACCAAAAGTTTTATAAGGTTCCACAACAACAGCTATGTAATTAAGAAGGAAATGGCCATTAAATACCTTTTGAAGACATAAGAAGGTTTACACTTTCAACAATATCCAAAAAGACCTGCGGAGAAAATGCTCCGAATTTAGTTCGTTGCTTTATTCATGCAAGAAAAAAAAAAAAGGAATCATCATTTACCTCATTCTTTTTATATACAAGGCCTTCCCTTCGCCAACCAACAGCACCCGTAACTTGTAAAGTTGCATTTGGGACAGGTTTATCTGTAGGCTTTTTTCATATAGGGAGCAAAAAAAGTAAAATGAAAAAACATCAGAAAACATCTTACATAAACAGATATTATTCCACTTCAAGACAATTCTTTTACTATTGCTACAAGAGAAATTTTATTGATTAAGAGAAATTTCACGAAGCAATAGAGGATGAGAAATCCTCTTAGGAATTATAAATGGACAGAAAATTATAAAGGGCGAGAGATATGTAGAAAGAAACCCTTAACATGCTCAAAATCTAGCTTTGGAATATACATATATTATCTAACCTTGGATGAGAATGGTGAGCGAACTCCTTCCTGAGTGATATATAGTTTTAGAATTTCAGGCGAGAGGTTTTGTGGGTAACCGAAATCCATTATTTCTGCAATTTCAAGGCAGATATCAGCCTTACACTCATTTACATGACAGAAATGCCTCTAGTTTTCTACAATAATAATAAAGCAACAGATATGCCATGCATTCCCAATTGAAAGATTTAACATAAAATTCTAGTAACATACATGCACACATATGTAAGACAAGCAGATCACACCTCTAATCAGTTTATCACAATCAGAATCTCAATTAAACTGGGAATCAATCTATTTCTTTTTAAGTAAGGCCAAGCTTTTATTGAAAAAAAAAAAATGAAAGTATATAAAGGGGCATTGAAGGAATTGGTTCTTCAAGATGCATGAGAATATACTTAGCATGGATGAAAGAAAATTGCAGTGCTAAACACTTTGACCACAAGAAAACTATAGTCATATACTTAGCATGGATGACAGCAAGATAACTGTTATCTTTTCTAATTTTCTTCTTTCTTTTTTTTTTCTTTTTTCTTGTAGTAGGTCAAACTAAGAAGTATTAACTGTTTTCTTCACTACAATACTTGCTCTCATATTAAAAATACTTTAAAAAAAAATAAAAAAATCTTATATAGAAAGTAAAAAATAAAAAAAAACAAGAATGTAGATCGCCAACAAAGCATCACTTACCATCCAAAAGCTCGTAAATAAGAACAAAATTGTTACGAATTGCATCTTCATCAAAAGCCCCACCAAAATAAGATTTGAACAATGCAACAGCCTGTAAGCAAAAATCAATCATAAGTTCTGTAGGAAAAAACTTTATTTCCGTTATTATTTGGCTAAAATTGTTTTCACACAAATTTGACTACCTGATCAAAATAGACTACCAGATTTTAAAATAGTGTTCAGAATATATATTCTAAAATAGGAATCTAAATATATTCTACGAAAGGAGTCCAAACGTAAACTCAAAAATAGTTGATTAAGCAAACACCAAAGTTAACTCATGAAGGAAAAGAGCATTCCACCATAAAGAAAATGCTAACTACCTCAACAACAAACTTGAATGCACAAGCTACATTTGCATTGCTGCTAACAACAATCACAATGTATACATTGCTAATTCTCATGTAAAAAAAAGAGCAACCACCAATCTGCCGAACAGGACAGGTGCCAAGTTCTTTGGTTTGCATTATATGTGTTCGGAAGGCATCCACCATATTTCCCCTGAGAGAATTTGTTAAATGAAAAGAAAAAAAAAATTAAACAGCATAAATGTAGCAAGAAGAAGCTGAAATACGCAAAAACTCGATCAATACAATAATATCCAACTAAAGGTAACAAGCCAATTGAATAGCCAAATACCATAACTTTTTTTATATCCACGACTGTTTGAGACAGCTTGCGCACCTTTGTCACGGGACATACCGCCTAACCCTATAACATTAAGATGTCAAGGAAACCTGTTGGTTGATATAATTAAATTTACTCCAATCCACCGAGCTTAAGCTTTTGGGTTGATTGGTGGTTTAACATAATTCAATATGGTATCAGAGCAGGAGGTCTTGAGTTCAAGCCCTGCCAAGTCGTTTACTCCCCAATTAAAATTGAATTCCACTTTTAGGGTGTTTCTCAAATTTCTAAGCCCATAGGTAAGAGGGAGTGTTGGTTGATATAATTAAATTTACTCCAACCCACCGAGCTTAAGCTTTTGGGTTGATTGGTGGTTTAACATAATTCAACAAAACCCGTACTAAACTAATTCTTAGGTAAGTGGCCACCATAGATCGAAACCTTCTCCTCTTAGTTCTCCGGGGTCTCTTGACCACTAGGCCACTCCACGATGGTTCTAAATACCATAATTTCAAAATCTCATCCGTCATTTTGGCCATTTGTTTCTATCCCATAAGCTACTCTAGTCTCTACGGAGTTCGCTAAATAACCCGAAAACCCCACACGGATAAAAGAGTTTCCTACATTGAGTCATAATGTAATTCACCATAAACCATCAAGTAGATAAACCTAAACCTCATAACAGCCAGCCATAACTACGATAAACAAGATCAAATATACACAGCGAGGGATTTAAAGGAAAACCAACCATCCAAAATTCACCAAAAAACGATTCCTTTGAATCAGCTAAAACTCAACAAAAAAAAAAAAAAAAAAAAAAAAAAAAAAGCAGAATCATATCCAAGGTTTCCTCAACCCCAATACACAAAAATGAGCGCCGCAAACCCTTGAAGATGAAAATTGAAAAAAGAGGAGAAATTACCCGACATCGTCACGGTAGAGACGATTGATGAGAACATCGCCTCGGAGATTGAGGAAGTAAATGGCCGATGCAGCCACCGGCATGTCTGATCGAGCAGATCGTGACCTTCGATCAGAACGGAGCTTTGCTGAGAGAAGAAGAAGAAGAAGAGCTAGGGCTGAGAGATCTGAGGAATCGGAGGATTCGATTTGCAGAAAGTTGAATTTTGGTGGAGAAGTGGAAATTGTTGGAAAGGGAATTTTATGATTCTTCGTTCTGCAACTATGAACTCACAATTGTTGACCCAACCAACCATGTAATAACAAACAATATATTAGAGTCAGGTTTCGATCTCCTACCTAGGTTATGAAACTTAATTTCTTTCGGGATCAAATTGGTGTTGAACTAGTTTACGACCAAACAATTATCTATGGGTAGATCTAGGTTTTGATTGAAAATTCGGTGTTACTTTTAATATTATGTTATTCACTAAATTATTTCATGTCTTTTTTTTTTTTGAAAAAATCTTATATATTTTAAGTGACATTTATTAAATATTGAAAAAAACTCATATACACATGGATGTATGGAGCAATCCTACATTTATTCTATATGTCATTTTTTGGTGTCACATAACATATATTTATGTTAGAAAATAAAATTAATTAATCATGGGGTGACTCAATCAGTCAAAGAGGGTTTTGAAGTGCATAAGGTGATGCATTCAAACCATAATGGCTACTTACTTAGTAATTAATTTCTTACGGATTTTCTTGGTATCCAAATGATGTAAGGTCAGGCAGTATGTCCGGCTGGTCAGACAGTCACGAATATCAACAAAAAAAAATTAATTGTGTGACATCCAAAGTACCACATAAGATAAATGTAGTATGATGTATGATATAATTATCTAAAATATTAAAGATTTAAATCTTTCTATTTATTGTTGAATTTAAAAAATAAAAGATCTCTACAACATAAATATTTGATTAACCTTAACATATTACCTTTGAGGTTACATGATGGTACATAACACCATGGAAAGCAAATGTTGGTACCCTTTAATTTTAATCAAATGACAAACAAATATTGGCTCATTTATAATTAGACAAATAGGTAATTGCAATATAATTAAGTTGTTCCAACTAATTATTAGCTTAACTTTGAGGTTGATTTATAATTTAAAATTGACTTAACAACTTAATTACCATAATTACCATTTAAACACAATGGTTAATTATTCATTCAATAGAGAGATGATGCTGGCAAAAACCTTGTAGCCATTTCCCATATCACTCAAAACACAGTACTCATTATCTGCATGGTATGTAGCTGTTAAACCTGCAAAAATTTATACTATACATGTCATCATAATAAATTAAAGTCGTAACATTTGATTTTTCAAAGTCGTATCTTGACCATTAAGTCAACCCATAATAATTAAAACTTAAATGTGTATCGACACAACATTCCAAACGAAAACGAAGAGAAATTTGAGAGCATGGTTTTATAATCGAGAAGAGAAAGAGAAAAACACCTTCCCTTGAGGCCTTGATCTGGCAGGGTATACTTAGAAACTTGACCCCTAGTTTCGAGATCCTCGACATGTTTGTTAATGTAATCAACATATAGCCTTTGATTTTTTCGATAACATCGTTCACATCGTAAGAATGATTATTATAGATTAAATTCAGAAAGTGTCCAATATTTTCAATATTTAGCAACAAAACAAGAAGAAAGAAAGTATGGTACTTACTCATAGAAGGGAGTTAACCAGTCAAATGAATCCCACAAAAAAATGCATAAGTAAAAAAATGAAGAAATATATGAACAAAATATTTATTTTATATGTTAAATTTATGCAAAAACAAAATCACCTGACATCTCCTGAAATAGTACATTCTCCAGGAATTTGATTAAGACCACCTCCAGGATCTAAAATGAAGAAATGACCATGATGATTAAAAAAAAAAAATCTCACGTAACCATTACAATGGGACTCGTTTTTAATAATTGTTGGGAATATAGATTTAAAAATCTACACTGAATTTAGGCCTTGTTTGGTTTTTGGGTTGGGATCCAGATACTCCGGAATTCAGTACCGTAATCAAATTCCTCGGAATCTTGATTACGGTGTTTGATTTGTTGTATTAATAATCCAAAATAAGATAAATGTTGTTTCCAATCCCCAGACTATAAATCTTAGGAATCAAATTTTTGGTTATCTTTATATTTACTAAACAACTTATTCCAAACAATCGAATTCTAAACGGCAAACCAAACAAGCCCTTAAACTTTCACAGGTTCTTAATTACACTGCATTTAAACGGGCTTCAGAATGTGGTCAGCCCAAATAAATATTGGGTATTAGTAACAAATAGCTACTTTTTAAGAAATAAATCATGGGATGTCTATAGTTTTAAACACTTTAAATTTATGTCTATTTCAAATTTTGTGTAGGTGAGAGAAAATTTCATTCCCCTAAATACCCTTTTGATATTTACTTAAAATTAATTTTATTATTAAAATTTAAAAAATAAAAGCATATATATAGTCCTACATTTTGAGGAGTAGGATTAGTTCCACGCAACTACATTCCACCAAATACGATTGTTTTAATTATTTTTTATAAACACACCAAATCCGATTATATCTTCTATCTTCTAGCTTTTTGGGTATTTGAAAAAAAAATATAATCTTCATTCATTTTAAATATAATATAATTGATTGCGTTTATGAATTTAAAATCAATAATATAATCACTACTTCTTTTCAATACAATATAATAAATTATGTTTTATTATTTTCAAAGCTAGATATTGTGAATTTTGATGGCCACCTACCTAGGAGATATATAGTATGGGTTCAAATCCCATGATGGCCACCTACCTAGGAATTAATTTCAAATTAATACCTACGGGTTTCCTTGGCATCCAAATGTTGTAGGGTCAGACGGTATGCCCCGTGACATTAGTCGAGGTGCGCTTTCCACGCGAAAGCTGGCCCGGACAGTCACGGATATCAAAAAAAAAAAAAAAAAGAAATCTGCATAGATGAAAGGATTTCACTCCCCAAAAGATGTGGATTAAATGCATAGCCTAATGATTAGATTGACAATGACGACAATGTTCGACAATCGTTCATACGGTTCTTGTCATTATGATAATCGTCCATACCATAGCTTAGTATCAAAATTACTCTAGAAATTCAACTCATCTTAGACAAGAAAGATAAAGGAGCTTTTTGCAAAAGTATCAGCCTGCAATTGTAAATAAGATAAGTTTGACCTCTGAAGTTTTTGCAAATAAAGTATAAATTAATGCATTTCCATTCTTCTTGTCCGCTAATCTATAGATGCTGCATTTGGCATTATAATACATCAGGGTTGACCGGCCTAAACGAGCTCTTTTGCAAAAGTATCCAACCTGCATTTACAGATATCATTAGTTTATACTCTGAAGCTTTGCAAAAGGTATATATTAATACATTTTAATTTTTTTTTTTTTGGAAACCGGGCAATCGGAGTTTTGCTCGAATATGCCTGGGGTAACCATGCCTGTCACTATATCTCGTATAAATTAATACATTTTAATTGGATTATCAAACCTCAGGCTCAAATTTATAGTACATTAACCGATGGAACTATACGAGGGGGCATGCCTTCAAATCAAAAGTAGAATTTAGGGGCTAGCGAATGCAACCAACAATTGTCAACAAAACTGTATCGAACTCATTACTGTCAGCAGAATTATACCTTACATATATATATATGTGAGAGTTGAGGTCAACTTGTGCGCACCTTAACTATTTTCATAAGTTAGGAGACATACTATCTGACCATATTATATGTCAAAGAAATTCAAAGGATATGATTTCTTAAGTAGATAACCACCATAAATTGAATCCATGATTATTTAGATCCTAAAACCTTCTTTAACCAGTTCTGTAGAATTACACATTTTTAAAGATCCGACATAATTCAACCCCTCGATTGTTATGCAAAAGAGTCGGTTCGAGTTTATACAGAGTGTGATAAATATAATCTTAGTACCTAGTTTTTTTCCTGTTTCCTTCACAGTAGGTCAATAACAAGGAAAAGTAAAAAAAAAATAAAAAAAAAAAATAAATAAATAAATAACAAGGAAAAGTAAGAGAAAAAAAACCAACTTTTTTTTTTGCAAAACTAGAACAAACATGCTTCCCCCATCCCTCCGTCTCTAATATTTTCCCCCATCCCTCGCCAAACAAAGTCAATCAGATAGAGTAGAACATCAAATCACCTGCTAAATACGATAGGGAGGTATCATTCTTCTTTCTTATCCGCTCGGTCGAGAGCAGCCAATCTTTCAACTAGTGGGGGATGAGAATAGTGATATGCAGAATACCAGGGATCTGTATTCATTGCAGACAAATTTTCCTCCTGAAATGCAAATTTTATTAGTCTAGTATGCAGATGATTTTATCACCAAGGTTTAAAACAGCAATAAAACGTGAGATAATTTTTTCAGAAGGGAAAGTCCTCGTTACGAAAATAAATAATGCAAGATATGAAATCCAAATGCTCAAGTAAGGTAAAAGATGAATATGAAGCAGCTAACAAAACATAATCATGAGGAAATCTATTTCCCTAGTTATATGTCAAAATGAACTTTTTTTTTAACGAAACATATGATGCAGAAGGAAAAGAGTTGATCATAATAAGAAATCAGGGAAGTACGTTCACAGCATCGAATGGAAACTGTAAATAAATAATAACCTGCAATTTGACGAGACCAGCACGAAGTGGTGCAGAATAACCAAGTTTCTTTGCGAAGGCATCAGCCTGCATTTGGTAAAAACGAAAGGGTATTTGTATTTGAATATCAAAACTATATGACAGATAGAAGTTAACAAAATACAGTAGTTGCAAGTGTTTCAGACATACCTGGAACTCGAAAGATCGGCTTAAAAGGTTGAAACCAAAGCTTACTAGGTGCTGGAGAGGTATTACAGTGTGCTGCACATCCAAAGGCAACATATGGGTACATATTGTAATTCTATTCAAAATAAATTCAATTTCATTTTTCCTATTATAGGTTTTATACAACATTTTAATGTGGTTTAAAGGACAATGGAATGAACTGATTAATTTGCATAAGGTCATAAGAAATCCTCGAAAAAAACTTAGTCATGGTAAGAAATATTAAAAGATGTGTAGGTATAAAGCCAAAATCTGGTCGAAAAAAAAAATTGAGCTACACAGGAATATAGTAGAGACCAGGGAGGATCTAGACAACAATTAGTTTTTGGGTTGGCGGCCACACTATCACATATATAACAAAAAATATTTTTTTAATATAATATGGGTCTATTTATACATGCAAAATGCACAATTTCCAATAAGCACATGTGGACTTTATATGTATAATTCAAATCACCTGGAATATGATGAGTCCAATAAGCACTGGTTGAGTATCAAACCCAAAACTTCGAAACAAATCGCTGGAATTCCTCACCAAGGTATATCCCCCAAATTGCAAAAGTGTAAGAATCTGCTCACAATCAGTTAAAAGATGAGCCTTCTTGAACTGAAAAAAGGATGCAATGTGCTACGAGCTATGAAGTTTTGATTATGATTAGAATTAATCTTATATTGAATGGCATGTGTATAACCCAGTAACCAAGGGTTTATGGGTTCAAATCCCCCACCCTCAAATGTTGTTAACAAAAAAATCTTACATTCAAGAGTGCAGTATGTATACCTGTAAAGCAATGAACGAATACATTGTATGATTTAGCTTCCAATGCCCCAACTCGTGTGCTATAACAGCAACAATTTCCTCGTCGTTTTTGCACTATCGATCAGAATGCAAAGAAAATATTAAGTTATTGTGAGCAAGACAAGTGAAAAAAATAAATATAAGTAATAAGTATTAAAATACACCCTTTGAGGTTTTATACAAAAATAAGTTCAGCAAGTAAAGGCTATAATATGATAAAAGATGTCCACATTTCAACTTACTTGTTGAATCAACGTATCATAGAGGACAATTCTCTTGTTTTTGAAGAAACCATACATGTAAGCCTGCATGGAAGACAGTAATTTGGCTGAGATCATAGTTAAAATCACCACTAAGGAAACTATTCATAAGAAACCAAGCCAAGCTGGTATATGTAATGTATTCATCTAAAACTAATAACACTAGACACAAATATAAAAGTTCCAAAACAATTTCTGAATAATACTCTCAATTTCCAATTGTTAATGCAGGCAAAAAGGGAACTGATATAGATAAGATATCAAAACATAAACAAATATGCAATAAAAAATCAAGTATCAAAAGTCGACAAGATAGAATTTGGTAGTCAAGAGTTTTACATTGCTATGGCTTGACCTTGTGGATCCATCAACAACAAACAACTTCTTCAGTGGGAACTTGAGGGAAGAAGCAAGATTCTCAATCTTCTCCCTGAGATCACCTGCAGGAAGCTATTTTCACAGAGCATTAAGGTGGGATGATTGAACAAAAAAAGAAGTATCTACCACTAAAAGCTTTGATCAAATAAGTCAATTGGGATACTCACAGGGGTAAATTTATTGAAAAGAGGGGCTATAAGAATGGGATAAAGAGTCATCATCACAAGAGATAATGTGAACATAAACGCCCAAAGATAGATGGCAAGGTAAGGGCCTCCTTTCTGTATACAATCAAATGAATTTATTAGTTCTTGCATATTACAAAAGAACAGATATAAGGAAAATAATTTCAGAAACAACGGAGCAGATATAGTGAATTGAAGGGAGAAAAAAACTCTAGAAAAAAATAATAATAATGACGACATTGACATACTTCTGTATGATTATGCAACAATGTAAACTTTTTTTAGAGAAGAAACCTATGTAAACTAAAACTGCTCACTCACATAGGTTTACCTGTACTATTACAATGATTGCAGACACAATTGGTGGGCCAAGTAAGGCAGACAACAAAATCCCTTTAATCATATCCCTGAAGAATAACCATACTGTTTGCTGTAGAAGAGATATTGAATACAGCATTAGGACAATAGTAAGGAAGTAGACCAGAAAAATTGTTCGCTTCCAAGTACTTTTAGTCCAACACCACAGGAAAAATAATTGTCCAATACTAAAAGAAATTGGACATCTCCAAAAAGTGAGTGAGATTTATCATGATTGCAAACAGAAAACATACCTTATTGAACCCATGGCGGGATTCGATCACAAAAGTCGAGTAGAGAGAAAATGGTAGATCAGTGATCTGCAAACCAGTCCAAACAAAAGATCACTGTAACCAACTTCAAATCATAATTATATCACAAGTTCAATCTGTAAATGAAATTATTTAGAACTTTAAAACCAGTCAATCTAGACATAAGGATGCAAACCCATATAAAATACATTAAGGGAATAATTCCAAAATAAAGGGAGATAAGGAACTCCAGAGTGAACATTTAAGCTGTTTCAAACGCATCATAGCAATTACTATCCTTGTCATTGAAGACTCTCCTTTCTTTCTTTCCCTTTTAAGTCAACTAGCCAAATCTACACTTTTTTTTTTTTGAAACAAGGTAACCACGCCCGTCTCTAGGCCAGGCACCGGAGACATCGAAGGAGTATGTCACAGGTGAGTTTCGAACCTGGGACCTTGAAGGGAGCATACCTTCAAAGCCCAAGCCTTCAACCACTCTGCCACCCCTTGGGGACAGCCAAATCTACACATGTAAAATAATGTCTGGAAAAAAAATGTGATGATCCCCAGTTTCCAAACCCAATTTGGTAATGTCAAGGTCAATGAGTAGAAGACGGCATACAGTTCCTTACAGTATGAAAACAAAGTATGCAGCTCTATCCAATACATGGATATCAAACAATATGAATCGATGTCTTCAGAAAGCAAAGCAGATTAAAGCTAAATAACTTCTCTACTTCAAGAATATGAGAACCAAAATTGATTTATGAGCACACCTGTGACCAAATCGTGACCCCAGTTAAAAACGCAAGTGTGTGGAGAATTTCATTTTCAGCATTGAGGCCAACCGACACCACAAACTCTCCAGATTTCTGCATGTGATTGCAATAGTAAACAATATAAAATTTTCATCTGAAGTAAAGGAGAAACTCAAATGATTAAATTCACTCATGAACTTTAATTACTCACCTTCCAAACCCACGGCAGTATTCCAAAAAACAGAATTGAAGAATCCATCAGTATAGTTACGAACTCATGAACAAAATGAAAGTTGCTGCCAGTCAAAGAGGCATGTGTTATAGAAAATAAAACACAAGAACAAATATAAGGCAGACCAATACTTCAAGTTCAAGTTCATGGTAAATTAACAAAGTCTAACTTTCAAACAAGAAAACCTTTTATCAAGACTGTAGGCCCGGGATTTTTCAAATTTCTCTTGGCTTATAACTCCTTCCAATGTTTTTGGAAGTGTAGGCCGTTTCAGGGCAGCATGTTGCCGAATATCCAAATAAGTTTCAAAGATATACATCAACACCATGAAACCTGAGAATACAAATAAATACATCAGAAAAACAGTTATTAAATTCTCTTCCTCTATCAATAAATTGATCACCTCTATTCTAACAACTAAAAGAGAACTACAACTACATGAACCAATTTACACATATACCCGTACAATAATTTTTCCTCGCCCAAACAGCAACCATGGCTCTAAGTGCGTTTACTTTATGTATATTTTTTGTCAAATCAAACTACCCAATACAATATTAATTTCCCATGAACTGAAGAAGAATACATTACAAAAAGGCATACAACCATCATTTCCCCAAGCATTTCCAATTCCTAAACCCTAACAGAAACATTAATATCAAGAAAAGGCATACAAATACAAAACAAAGCTAAACGGATCTAAAAGAGGCCAAGATCATCGAGGTAACCAAAACAAACAAGAGGCAGCGAAAACACGAAATCTAAAACCAAACATCGAGAATCTAAACACGAATACGAAAAGATTATGTATATATATTGCATAAACATGAACAGAAACGGTACGTAGATGAAGAAGAGCGAGTACCAACAACGGCTTCCATGTACGGAAACGCCATGGCGGAAGAGGAAGGTAATCGAATCGGAGGAACTGTGCTGAGAAATAAAGGTCGACGGTGAGGTTCTTGTGCTGAGCCGAGGCGGGTCGTGTTGGTGGGTGGGTATTTATATCAACGGACTCTGAACCGGGTTTCCCCCGAATTTCGGGTACCCGGATCAGCTTCAATTTCACTGCACATTTTTGGGCCTCATTGACACGTCATTCTAAAAATGCTTATAAATTTTTATTTCCACCTGTCAAATCATTTATTACAGGGTTTTTTCTTGAAAAGTTATTTCATTCACACCTTATAATAATTTGATCCATCTCCGATTTAATGAGATTGAAATTTATTTTTTAAAAAAATAAAAAAAAATTACACACACAAAATTGAATTTAAACATGTGAGTGGTCATAAACAAATATTTGATATTAATTTCTCAAAAACTAATTTACACTAATTAAAGTAGTGTTAGCTAATTTGATTATAATTTATTTCGTTTTGTAACTCTAATTTAAAATAGAAAATTTAAATTTAGGTGTGGTTGATTTGTTTGATTAGTTGTAATACTACTCCACAATATCTGATATTAAGTTATCTAAAACTAATCTATAATGTAATTGTTGCTAGCTAATTTGATAACGACTTATTTCTTTTTTAAACTATAATTAATTCTTAACATTATTTGTTTGTTTGATTATTTATAATCCAATTTAATTATGCAGTCACAAATTCAATTATGAAAATTAATATTTGACTCTTATACTACTTTAGAGTAGGAAAATCTCCCTTTAAATGAAACTCCAGCCTCTTCTCACTTAATGTCTTTAAGTAAAGTTTTAATAGCATCGTGTATAATTTAGAAAACTACAAAATTATATATTCGAATCTAACACCTCCATTGGTGAAATAAAACAAAAAAAATAAAGGATAAAATACTATTTTAGTCCCTGAACAATCATGCAAATTCCATTTTGGTCCTTAAACTTTCAAAAGTCCAATTTTAGTCCATGAACTATTGTGTTTTGTTCCGTTTTGGTCCCTAAACTTTCAAAAGTCTAATTTTGATCTTTGAATTTTCTAAAAAGTTTAAAAGTGGTCATTGGATTATAAAAAAAAAATCTTAACCTCGATTAAAAGTGATGAAGTGTCCAAATAATAATAAAAAATTAAATTTATTATCATTTTCTTTTATTTCTCAACTCTTTCCACCTCTCAAATCCTTTGTAATTGATGAGGTATCATGCAAGCATAAGATGTTAGGCAACGGACATAACCTGTAGTGGTGGGACTTAAACAATCCCACACGCCACATCAATTTCTTGTTTGGCGTAAATTCCCATTCTTCATTTTATGTTGTCAATCCACAATTCAAGACTTATTGAAATAGACTTATATATATCACTCTATTATCTATCAAATGCCTAATATATTTTTACTTTTAAATTTACGGTATTTAGCTCTGCTTTGTTGGCGAAGGTTTAAAATCCTATTAAATATAAAACACAATTTTACAAAAGATTTGAGGTTAAGTTTTTTTTTTTTTCTAATTCAAGGACTACTTTTAAGCTTTTTAGAAAATTCAAGGATCAAAATTAGATTTTTAAAAGTGTAGGGACCAAAACGGAACAAAAACAATAGTTCAAGGATTAAAATTAGACTTTTGAAAGTGCAGGGACCAAAGTGGAACTTGCATGATAGTTCATGGACCAAAATCGTATTCATTTTACCCATTATGATGAAACAAAAATCAATATTTGACTCTTATATTACTTTAGAGTAGTAATGTTTTCAAGTAAAGTTCTAATAACATCGTATATAATTTAAAAGAATATATGTTCGAATCTCACACCATCCATTCTGATGAAATAAAACAAAAAAAAACAAATTATATCATTCATTCTAATTTTCTCTTGGTATGTAATTAACAAGTGACATTTGGTAGGGTGGGCTTCATGCTTGAGAATCAAAGTTCACAGGCAAAACAGATTTAAAAAATAAAACTAAAATAACCACAGTTGTCAAATTAATACAGGAACTAAGGACCGGTTTAATCATTCTCATATAATTATTTACGCCCCGTTTGATAACCATTTGGTTTCTTGTTTTTGGTTTTTCAAATTTAAGCCTATTTTATCTCAAACTTCCTACAATTTGTTTCAACTTTTCTATCATGTATACATATTTCCTTAAAAAGTAGAGGAAGACTAACCAACTTTTAAAAACAAAAAAAAGTAGTTTTCCAAAGTTTGTTTTTGTTTTTAAAAGTTGGTTAGTATTCTCCTACTTTCTTAAAGAAAGATGAATAAATAGTAAGAATGATGGAGCACATTGTAGGAAATTTGAGAGAGAATAGGCTTAAATTTGAAAAACTAAAAACAAGAAACCAAATGGTTATCAAACGGGACCTAAATAATTCAAATGGTTTTTTTTTGTAAGACTGAAGCTGAACTATAATTTCACATGCCATAATTAATAACTAACTATCATGGATTCATGAGTATCTGAATTAACTTGCTCGCATCTCGATCTCGACTATATTTATAGCATTTGCCCTCTTAATTATTGTCTCCTTCAAAATTCATGCCCTCTTAATTATTGTCTCCTTCAAAATTCAAACCAATGTTCGTTTTCTTCGGGTGTTATCTATTTCTTACTATTAAAAGGAAGCATAAGGTTTGAGCAATGACAATGAGGAGTTACTGCTCGACGCAGCACCCGCCGCTCGGTACTAGAACTTCGGTCGGGACTGCAAAATCGATGAACCAGACTTTCAAAGCTAAAAGGAACTAATCTCATAAACAAGCCTCTATAAGTTCATCAAATACAACAAAAGGCTAAATTTGACAGAGTGCAGTTTTTTGATACAACAAATGAATAGAGGAAATGTAAAAGCCTTGTTCCTAAAATTCATTTATTACCTCCGAGCTCTTCCCTTGGATTTGGAATCAAAATGGTGGGACTTCAGCTTCTTTTTCCGCACCACAGTCGATAGACCAGCACTCTCTCGGAAAGGCATTCCCATGAGAGCCAAGAGTCGCATAGCTTCTTGATCTGTTTCGGCTGTGGTTGTGATGCAAACGTCCATTCCCCTCGGTTTGCCAAGCATGTCGAACTTTATTTCTGGAAACACGCTCTGCTCGCGGATACCAACCGAGTAATTGCCATGTCCGTCAAAGCTGTATGAATTCACTCCCTGGAAATCCCTTGTTCTGGGCAGCCCCAGGTTAATCAGACGATCCAGGAAGGAGTACATCACCTGTAAATGCAGTTAACAAGCAAGCAGAATAAGAATCAAATTGTTTTAACATTTAAGACATGAGTTCCAGCAGCAACACCATATCCGTGAGTGAGTGATAAGGCCAACTAATGAGCAGCTCGACTATTCTCACATGACATATTATCCTACCCTATAACATTCAAATGCCAAGAAAATTCGTAAGAAATTAATTCATAGGTAGGTGGTCATTATGGATTGAACATATCACCTCTTAGTTACTTAAGACCATTTTTTACCACTAGACCATTCCATGATGATTAAGATACCTTCCATGATTGCAACATCAGATCCTTAATACCCCTAGTATTTCTTCGTTCTTCCACACACTCCATAATAAATAACACAACATCATCACTAAACTGAGTATTAAGGTGATAACTGATGTGATAAGTGCATAAAGCCTGTGAGGGAGCAACTCCTACTACCAAGGTCATTCGTTCGCGCTTGGTTCAGACAATTATATCAATTTTGCCATTTGCTACACCAACACATTAAAGCACATACAGATAATCAAAGCGGTATACCAAAAACATCAGATAATACCGCGTCTATTTCGTCCTCCCAACTCATTTATAATTGGCTCAAAAATTGTGTCCACTTGATGGGTATCACAGTATTGTGTTGTGTATCAAGCCCATGAAAGAGCAACTCCCTCCTCCGAGTTCATTCATTTGCACATGTTTCAGACGATTATCGAAAAGAATCTAATTTCTAACATCATCTTACAAGAGAGATACACTACATGGACCATATCAAATCATATAAACGCCAATGAAGTAATATAACTATTCAAGATTAGAAACATAGACGTGAAAAAGAGCTTAAAATGTGTAGGGCATACAAACATTGAATACCCGAACCAACTCCAATGATCAAAATGTATTTATTACCCAGTTCTAGATATGCTGAACCGAGTAGCAGGACTGAGGACTATAACAGAAGCCGAAAGATCAAAAGAAACAATGACGATGGCCAGCTGAAAATTTGTAGAGGAACAAGTAAAACTCACATTTCCTCGTAGAGTTGAAGCAATCCCAAGGGGCTGACCTTCCCTGATCTTGAAGGTTGCAATGGCCTTCTTAGCGCGGGTTTTCACAGGTCGTTGTCCTGTAATGGATGCCAATTCATTCATGGCAGCTTCCAAACCCTTTGCATTCTGCTGCGCATCTCCAATACCACAGTTCACTACAATCTTCTCAATTTTGGGGACCTAACAGAAAAGATACATGTATTGCAGTAAAGAATTTGAGTTTATGAATCATATCATATGAGCTGCCGAACTTTTCAAACAATCCCACTAAATGTATTTGTAGTCACACACAGCCAAATGACAATTTGAACTTAAATCTAAGAGAAAATAAGTATTGCAGCATGCAACTACTGAGTATAAATCTGAATTTTGTCCCAATTTTCCAGCTAGATAGTTCATCAAGTGTGAGTATTTGCATAAAAATACACAAGATCCTGCCTGATTACATTGATGCTTCGCTCCATAAAAATAAACTTGAATCTAAGCAAAGCAAAGCCAATCCGCTGTATGCATAGTTGAATTCCATTAATTGAAACAAAAAAGAAAAAATCATTAACAATTTTCAATTTGTTGCATTATGCCTTGAACGCATTAATGTCTGGTCAACGTGCGGGGGCGTTGCGAAAATGCATTTCCGCATCCGCTAACCGCACTTCGCAGAGCATGCTATTTTCGCAGCACATTTTGTTTTAAGTTTACACATTCTGTAATAGGCTTAATGAAAGCGCATATATAACCTCGAATTAAACACTAGCTGACTATGATATTCATTATAAAATTGTTCTCTCTGTCCATAGACTAGCTAATACAATGTTAGTAAAGCACATAAATTCTTTGTGTTGTTTCTTCTTCTCCCACGTTATCTTTGCGTTTGTTTATTGTTCCATCGATTGTTGATTGCCATTTACCTAACACAATTATTAATAACTTCTTTGTTCAACAGCAACAATTGGGGACGGGGATTCAACTGGTCAGAACACAAAATTATAACAGTTACAGAACACAAACAATCCTTAAGGAAACAATCAAAACAATACAGTCAAAATCAACGCAACTTCCGCTAAATCTAAAACCCGACGAACTCCATCGACCAATTGAGCAAATAAATCAAGAATTGAATTAACACCTTCCAAAACCATAAATAATTTTCAATTCTTATTAACTTTTTGTTAGTTCAACAGCAACAATTGGGGATGGAGATTCCACTGGATATGAACACAAAATTATAGCAAACAGTTACAGAACACAAACAATCAAAACAATGCAGTCAAAATCAACGCAACTTCCGAAAAATTTAAGACGAGACGAACTCTATCGACCAATTTCGCAAATAAATCAAAGAATTGAATCAACACCTACGAAATTACGAACAAAATCCGTCAATACCTGGTGAATATTGGTGTACGAAAACTCATCCATAAGAACCGGCACAATCTTCTCAAGATAATTGGATTTGAGCCGGTTGAGCTTCTCCGCCTCCGCCTTCTCCACAAGCACTATAGAATTACCAGCCGAAGCTTTGACTCGCACCGCCAATGGAGCCACATTGCTAGGGTTTCCACAAGCGACCGGCGAAGCGAATCGAGCCGAGAAGAACAGTGAACGGCCATGAAACGACGACGTAGCGGAGCTCAACAACGAAGAAGACGCCATTGGAGTTCAGAGAAGTTTCTCCTTCGCTTGGTGAAAGAAATGGATTAAAATAGCTCTTTTTCAACCGTAGATTCCGTTTATACCCTCGTGTTTCGATTTTATTACCAATAAACCATAGTGAAAGTAGCTGGTTGGATCGTTGTAAAATTGGAACTTCCTGTGGGTAATTTCGTCATTTGAACCTTCTGTGAATGAAATTGGATAAGAGAACGCCGTGCTCGTCTTGAAGAGGATATATAGCCTCTTTTATTCGATTTTTTTTTTTTGATATCCGTGATCGTTCGGGCCAGCTTTCACGCACCTCGACTAATGTCACGGGACATACCGTTTTACCCTACAATATTTGGATGTCAAGTAAAATCGTTAAGAAATTAATTTCTAGGTAAGTGACCACCGTGAATTAAACTCGTCACCTTATGCACCACAATCTATTTTTGACCAATTTAGCCACCGAATGATGGTTATTTTATTCAATTATTAATATTAACTTTTTTTTCCGACTGAATAAAATGTGTTTTTTTGTATAGATTTTTTTTTATTGTGTACTTGTTTAAAGTTGGGTAAAAAGAAAATTTGAAAAACAAAGAAACAATATCGACCAACCATTTGATGGGTTCAATTTTTTTTTTTTTTTTTAAATAATAATGGATCTTGCGTTTTGATATTTTAGAAAGTTGTAATATATTAATTCGTTTTCTTATGGAAGAATAGAGATGAAACCAAATTACATATATAAATATCAAGAGGAAAATAAAAATATATTAATATTTAAATTTGATAGTTGTTTATAAAGCGTATAGCAAGATGTTGCAGTAGTTCTCCAACATTTTTGCTTCTTCATTCTATCATGTTTCATGGCTAATAATTTTTTCCTTTTGTTCATTATCAATATAGCTTATGGAGTAGAAAGCTAGATTTCATTGGCATCGTCTCCGGCGACGACTGAATCGCAATCGAGAGCGGATTAGACGAATCCAGCATTAAATTCTCAATGCCAATGGAGAATCTCATCATCCGCAGCGCCTAGCTCATGCCAGGTATTTCATTTTTCAGAATTGGTTGCGAATTCGGCAGTTTTGAATTTGAGATTATGGAGTAGTGGATTAGGTTCGTGAGGATGTTGGATAAGTCTTTCTGGTTCATCAAGCATCATCCAGTTGTGGAAATTTATTCGGATGTAATTGTGATTTGAAGACTTTTAGTTGTTTATATTACGGCCAATTTCATGCATTGTTCTAATCGTTCTTAGAAATTATTTATCTAGTCAAATTTGAAAATATTTAGCATCCATAGTCAAATATATAATATAAATAATATTCTTCATACTGTATTATATATTAGTTATTGATATAAAAGGTATTATTTTATACCGTAATTTTTTTTCAAATTTACCTAGTGTGTAAATATTTTATCAATTTGATCTATTCATGCAAAAACCCCTAATAATAATAATAATAATTTCATGTATAGCACAATTCCCAAACTTATTTATTTGTGACAACGATAGAATAAGAATTTTGGACGACAACAACAACAAAAAAATGTGCTACGGAGGGATTCCCTATTATTTTTTTCATTGCGGCAATGACAGATACTTATATAATTTTAGGCTTTCACATGAAAATTATCCCTCAAATTTTATAAAATGCAAATGTAAGAAACACATCTAAATACCACTTTTCAAGTTAATATCTAACAAGATTACTTAAGATTCCATCCTCATGGACATTGGTTTTGTTCAGATTATTAAAAACTACAAAAACTACAAAAACATACCAACTACTACTTTACAAACCAAATTCTACCACAATAATCCGCGGGGAACAAAGCACAAAGTAAAACCACTCATATATACTACTTCGCGATCAACTTCCTACCATGTACAAGAATACACTCACCAGCACGGTACTAGCTCGAATAGTACCTCAAATATGTGCACACAATGTTCCGAGCACATACGATATGTGCTACAGCAAATGTTAGCAGAAATCAGCTTCCGACTCGACTTTCTAGTTCATCTTATACTATCGATGCATCGGTCAAATGATCAGGTAGTGCATATGATAAAATCAGTCTTCTCTGCATTAATTTCATAGACAAATCTCCAATCAGTTTCTCCACTTTTCAAGAACCAAATAACGAAGAAAAAGAAACCAGTTTTCATTTCCTATTAAACAATAAAAATAAATTGAATGACAATACTTGGTAAAATAAATGTCAGGGTACAATTCATATTAAAGCTGAGCAGAAAAGGATAATGAAATTTCAAGTGAACTTTTTTTTTTTTTTTTTTTTGGAGAATACAAAAATTGTGGTTGGAAGATTTGAACCCAGGTCATTAGGTGTATACTAATACCACTAAGCAACTGCGGAAAATATTACTTTTGATACTACTGGTAACTATTGGAAAAGATTCAGCTTATTTTGGTACTACTTTAGGCTGGATTAAGACGACTAAACTACAGAGAGTCATGGTTTTCTTGGGTTTACTTGCATATAAAACACACCAACTTAACTTAACATGACACGCCCATTCCCATTCTAGCACCCTTTCGAAACTTTCTTAGCTGATGGTTTAATTCATCGTGGCGGCTTACTTAAAAATTATTTTTTTATTATTTACTTGACATTTAAATGTTGTAAGGTCAAACGGTATATTCCAAAGGTACGTGTAAGCCAGTCCCAGTTATCCATCAAAAATTTATCTTCCATCCATTCAAGCCTTCCAAAAGACTAGCAACTAGCGAACTACATAGAAACTAAGTTTTGGTTCGCTCTTTCCATTATACAAATGGACCAAATTTTATGGACACTCCTTCCATCTTCCCCACCAAAAAGCAGCCCCATCTAGCCATCTCTTAGATCTAGCCATCTCTTAGATCTCTCCTTTTCTGGTCATCATTAGTGCCAGTCTAGTCTCACTTTGTGCCGATCACAACTGATTATATATTGAGATTTGAGGCTTGTATACACACGAAAAAGGGGAATCATTTGTTTTTATTAATTTTATTTGTGTATATATATATACACTAATAGTAAATGGTGTGTGTGTGTATATATATGTATTTTTTTATGTTTTTTTTGTTGACTAATGTCACGAGACATACCGCCTGACCCTACAACATTTGAATGTCAAGAAAACTCGTAGAAAATTAATTCCTAGGAAGGTGATCACCATGGATTGAAACCCATCACCTTATGCACCCCAAAGCCCTCTTTGACCAATTGAGCCGCTCCATGATGGTTCATTTACGATTAGTATATTGATGTGGAATATTTGCAAAACAAGCTTGAAGACCAACTTAATTGGCTACAACGTATGGTCCAACCTCAAGAATCTTGAACTAATATGAAAAAAATTATAATAAAGAGAACTTACATGATTTTCAAATTCTGGACTGATCAAGTTGATGGCAAGGTTTTGCATCAGAAGCAGTGCCTGAGAGAAGCAAACACAGTTTTGAAGCACATTACTAAAAAGTTTTCACAAATTTAGATCCAGAAAATAAGACTACTCCTAGATGTCATAAATATTGTGCGTACCGTTTCGAAATTTATTGGGTCCATCTGCCTTAGTCTCTGAATATGACCAGACACATTGGGGTCAAATACACTGCCAATAAAGTTGTAGACTTGAGCAAAATCTGGCATCACTGGATTGAAGTAAAATAATGATGTTAGCAAGTGCCGTCTCGCATCTTTCGTAATTATTACATATAAATAAAATGGTCTTGGAAAGGAGAATATATGTTGAAATTAACATCCAGGAATCCTTCTAGGGACGGAATAAAGCATAATGAAACATTTCGAATTAGCAACAATCCAATTAATTTCTTTTGCAACAATGTATATCTTAATCAAATTGTTTAGAATCGATAGCAAACTAAAAGCTCTATACATAATAAATTGAAGGCATACCTCTATTTCCCATGCTTCGATCCTCTTGCTCCGAAATTTCTCCAATTTGCCGAGTCCGCAGTGTGCTCTCATTACCGCTACTATGTGCCAATGTTGGTCCAGCTAATTTTACACCATCTAAAAACACAACATCGTTAGTTTCGAGGAAGATCTAAAGAAGTGAAGTCATAATGTAACATAACAAAAAAACACTTTTTTTTAATAGTAGGCAAGAATGACGACTGAAATCTTTAGGTACTTGTAACACATCGACCGTTGGCACATGACTACAGCTCAAAGAAGAAACAGTAGCATATGGACTGGGAAACCCAAACCCTGGTGTTGAATCTGGAATGTAAATATATCTTGGTTCAAATGGAGAAGTTAAGGGTTGGTACATCATAGGACTACGAGTGGTCACTGGAACAATAAAAAATTAAACATCAACATTCAGCCCCATGGTTTTTTTTAGTTCAAATTGGGGACCACAAACCCTATATAGAAGATAGGGCTGCTCTCTAATAAGATGAGAGCCAAATACAGATTTTCAAGATTGAACTCATGAATCTATGACTATGGAACTGAATTAGATTACGACCAATCAACCAACCTAACACGCCACTAACTCTTACGGTTGAGTTCCATAGTTTTTAGATAAAAAATCAAATCGCCAAAGAAAAAATATACTGACCATTCTTAGGAGCTTTTTGTGGGTATGGATGAGATGCTTTCTTCTTTGGTCGAGGAGGAGGTACATGCTCGCTTTTCCCACTCTTTTGAATCTTTAGGAAATATTTTTGGGCATGACTGCGAATCTACCAAGGATAGAACTTGCGGTTAATAATAACTGAAGAAATCTTCAATAATATTAGTATCAAGTTGAAATCTTAGGCCCTTAAGGAGACATCATATAACTATGAAAAAATTACCTGGATAACTTTCTTTGAGCCGACAAATGCTTCTATCTTCTTCCAGTCGCGATCAAATCTGTAAGGAACGACCAAAAATAAATAAATAAAATTAGAAAATTATTACATACGAATTACGGACGAAACCAAAATCTTAGAGAATTAAACTACTCAGCACTGGTGATAGGATACTGACTCCAGATTCTAATCTACGGTCAGCATGAAGGCGTAGAATTAAACTTGGTTAGAATTAACCATTTATTCCCGCTTGGTTAGAATTGAACTTTTGCCCATGTCACCCACTCAAGAATTTGATAGCAATGATACAAATTTGGACAATTCGATTTCAAATGAAAAAGGATCTAATCACCTCGGTCCTTACTTCGTCCAAAAAACTGAGACCCTGTGATTCAGTTTTGAAGTTCTTCCAGATAGAAACCTATCTACAGACTACAATCATCTAAAAAAAAGAGAAACAATAATAAAAAGGTAAAACGAATAGTGGAGCTTCCACATTTTCGACTGAGGGCAAGGAGTATTTCTGTTTCCCACAAGAATTTCAATATCATTTTTTCCACAAAAATCTAAGAATGAGAGAGGTCGTACGCGAGAGGGATAATGAAAGGTTCACAAGCAAGTGGGAAAACTCGAACATTGATCCGAAATCTGATTCAAATCCAATATAACACCTATGGGTACATAAGAAATGTATTGAATCGATTCTTTTCAATGAATAGATCCAATTGCAACTTCGAATATGGAATTCAAAGGGATAAAATAGGAAATGATACTCTAATTCATAGAATTATAAGAAATATAGGAACAACCAACATTTCTCAAATTCGAAAAAGGGTCATACTCTAGACTTCTAAGCGGCATCCGGAACAACGTCCAAAGTTCCTTGTGTTCCCTTCTTGTTAGTTCGTAAATTTAAGTAATTATAACAAACCTCCAAAAGCTAAGGCTGTGATAAACGATGTTACCTAAAAGTACTTGGCGCGAAAACCACAATTCTTTTATAACATCTATGTGCTCGCCTCGAAACTAAAGACACAGATTAACCTAAACTAATAAAGCATAGTTCAAGCAATCAAAGATAACAGAGATTGAAGCTCCAGAATGTCTAATTTGACCAATCTAAGA
>JBBMEF010000022.1:1118525-1130473 GCA_037832685.1 Sicyos baderoa | reverse complement strand
ATTATTTTTTCGGATGCGAAGTTCACAAAGGAAGGATTGTGGGAATCCATTACTGTCCTTGCTATTAATTGGGCTCACACATTAACACCATTTAAAGATTATAGCATATCTACTCTTTTGGCACATTGGCACACTTTTTTGTAACTAATTAACTATAACTATTTTTGTAATCTTTTCATTCATCAATGAAATGGTCTCGGTTTCTCATCAAAAAAAAAAAAAAACAGGGTCACTTGAAACAAGAAAGAAACCGAATTGGACTGCATAATGAAAGAGGAATATTATAGAAACTTAAAGATTTATACCCTTGTCAAACGTAAAGATTTATAACCAAAAACCCGAGTTAGTAACTCTATACTACTTTATGCCAAAATGATCCATTTTTAATGAGAATACCATCAGCATCTCCATAAAATGTGTGTTTGTTGGGGTGGGTATGCACGATAGACAGAGTTCTAGCTCAAATATGGTACAGCAAGTTTGTATTCTTACCTGCAATAACTTCCCGCCAGCAGATAGAGATCGAAGACCAATTGTATCCTGAAAAATAGAGTATCATAAGATGATACCAGCTATCAGAAGAAACTATAGTATTTAAATAAATGTTTGTAAACAAACCTTGTTTCTGAAAACAACCAAGAACTGTGCAGCAGGGTCTCTTTTTGTCACATCTGACATCGTATCAAGAAACCAACCACCACCTTTAACTCTTTGCCGAGATACATGGAGCGCAGGACGATCTCTAGCATATATGGCTATAACATAGCCATCTTTCAGCTGATCAATAGACTTTCTAACTAATTTCTTGCTTGATTTAAGCGATGGTTCTGAGGTAGATTCTTGCATAGTCTCCATAGGCACTTTCCTGTTTCTTGATTCATCAGGGGAAGCAAATCGAGAACTTGAACTTAATACTTGATCTGTGCCACTCATAGCAGTATCATCTTCTCGATGAGAGGTACTTTCCTTTTCTAACATAGTATTGTCTAACTTTTGTTGAGATTTTTGACGTGTATGCCTTTTCTTCGCTTTCTTACCAGACCTACTGCGTCTTCCATCAGACTGAGTAACAGTAGTTTGAGACAAACTGGAGCTCTGAAGCCGACTGGATGACTCGGTAGAGAGATTCGAGCCTTTCTTCTGGGAGCTCTCTGGACTTAAGTTGATATCATCATTCAACTGCTCAACGACAGCAAGCTGAAGGGTGACTTCTTTACCTCGACCATCAGACTGTTCTTTTACCTCACTAAATTCACTTTCATCTTCCTCCTCATCAGAGATGGCATTATCCGGAACTACCCCATCGACAAAGAATGTTTGTAATATGGAGATGCATTTCTCCCTGATCTCCATCCAAACTTCTTCACTATAATCTGCACTGTGCGGAAGTATCAAAACATTTGGCATTTCCTTCACCTGCAACAGAGTTGTGGTATAATTAATCGGTTCTCACTAAACTTTTAAACTAGAAGTTTGGACTTCATCTGTTTCTTATAATTTCTACAAGCTTTCGAACCATGGAGAGGTTAAGTGTGTTACTAACAATTAATTACAATATTCAAAATGCTAAAACACCGAGCACTTCAGTTTAATATAACCATGGAAAAAGTTATATACCCATGCTTCCATCCACTGTGGCCCTTCAGCACCATCCAGAGCACAGCCAGCCAAGGTTCCGTCAATCAAAAGTTGCTTCACAGCACAATCGTCCAATAATTGGCTGCTACCGGTGTTAACAAGAAACGCCCCTGTAAAACGTGATACTCTTCCATTAAAAGAAAACAGAAGAAAAAACAAACCTTCAACTATGAATTCAAATTCATTCAAGTTATTATTATATACCGGGCTTTATATGCTGCAGACATTCAGCATTGATAATCTGAACTGTATCGTTTGTTAGGGCACAGTGTAGTGAAACAAGATCACTTGCAGCAAGCAAATCATTAAGAGTATCCATTCTTCGAGCCGCGGATGGAAATGTTACAGTAGACTTGCTTACTTTTCCCTTTCCCTGTGTAGACGAAGTTTGGAGCAAAAACATTTAAAGAGATGCTGATGGTCAAAAAGAAGAATAAGCTATTGCCCATCAATGCTGAAGAAAAGCCATGTTATCCAAAATCATGAACCTACCCATGATGGAAAAACTTGGAAAAATCAAAACCACCGTGTAGAAATGAACTAAGAACAAATGATAAGTCCTCGTATTTCTTTTTTCATACACGTGAGTGTCCAACTTACGCACACTTCGATTATTCTCACAGAACAGCCCGCTCGACCCTACATCATTCGCTCTCAAGGAAACTAATAGTAAATTAATTCCGAAGTATATGACCACCCTGAATTGAACCTATAACGATTTCGTTTCTCAAGGCCTACTTGACAACTAGGACCGACTCATAATGGTTTCCTTGTATTCCTTTACTTAGCTGAAAGTCCAGCAAACCATGAGATAAGGAATCAGCATCATATAAGTCATAGTGCAGAATGCAAACGTGACTCTCCGGCTCAGGTTGCGTGCACCTCAACTAATGTCACTCAACAAACCGTTGGCGTCTGACCGGACAACATTTGAATGTCAAGAAATCCGTAAGAAATGTAACCAAATACTCTTAAGAAGTAAAGAAGACTTGAAATGTTAAGCTAAGACAATTGTGCACTAAAACAGTAAGGAAACTTACATCATTGACATCAAAATAAAGCACGCTAATCTTGAAGGCCAAGCTCCTCGTAGCCAAAGCCCTAGCCGAAGAAGATCTACCAACAATCCCCAAAACCAGACCGCGACAGCGCCTCATTCCACGGAAAAGAGGCTGTACCGAACCGAGCCAACCCGAAGCCGAGAGCGTATGGCGCGAGAGTAGATGAGTCCGGCGAAGCAAGCCGAGGAAAAGCGCCATGACAGAGTCCGCAATCTCCTCCGCTCGAGAAGTATCGACATGAACCAAATGAAGACCGAGATCCGAAGCCAGAGCGGAATCGACGGACCGGTCAGCAGAACCAAGGCAGATGATAAGATGGCAAGGATGAAGCCGGCGCTGAGCAGCTCGCGGCAGGTAAGCAAGCGAGTGAAGAACCACCACCGTCGCCGACTCGATTTTCCCGTCCGCCAAACGACTGAGCGGCACATGCTCCACCGCAGCAACGCCGGCCAAACAATCCAGTTCAAGCGAACAATCTTCGATGCAGTTGAGAGTAACGACCAGCGGAAGAGGCTTAGGGTTATTCCGATGAGGCATTGCGGCGGAGGATCTGGAATTTCTGCTCATCGTCGCCGCTGCCTCCGTCGCAGCTGCTGAAATGATACTACCTTCTCACCGGAGCTCGTATTAACGCCGGAACTTGAGGCAAAGGCCGGAATTCCGGAGGAATCTCGAGGGGGAATCGAAATTTTCTTCTCGCCGGAATCGTTTGCAGCAAGTGATTTGAAGTTGGTCGTTGAAGGTCCCGGCGAGGGGTCGTTTTTCAGAGCGGAGATCTGTACCCTTCGCCAAGGTTATTAAATGCCCTCGTGATTTCACTTTATTCCATTTATGTCCTTAATGTGAATTATTGGATTTTTTATTTATATTGATCGAATGTTCGGGTAGCTTCACTAATGTCACCGTACATATCTTAAAATATTTAGATATCAAGAAAAATCATAAATTCTTAACTAGGTCAACACCATAAATTGAATTCATCAACTTTAAAAGTATGAATTATTAGAAACTTGACCACACTAACTCCAAAATAGCAATTTACAACTCAATAATCATTTCAATTTTACTTGCAATAATTATCTCAAATAAAATTTAGTTTTTTGTTTTTTAGTATAATTTTTATTTTATTTTTTGTTGCATTTCAGAAGTTTTATTGAAGATTTTAATTTGTTACTAAATTTATCAGATGTTTTTGTCATTGCTAAAGTTTGATATAAATTTATTATGTATATATTTAGATATTGTTATGTTTTAAAAGGGGAAAAGGCAAAACTGTTGCTACTAGTTTATTTTGACTAAATCAAGAATGTGCGATATGTCCTTTTCATGCAACCTAAATGTCTCATCATTTTACCGTATAAAATAGTCTATAGAACATATTTTATGATTCTACGATATTTAAATATTAAGAAAATTTGTATAAAATTAATTATAAATAGATGGAACACTATAAATTGAAATCTTCACCTCTTACACAAAAATATTAAATTACAAACTTTTTAATCCTTTTAACATTCATATATCTAAAAAACACAATTAAAAAATTGAATATTACATTAGACAAAATTCATATTTATATTTAACATATTAATTCATTTTTAAAATTTTAAAATTTCCCAGAGTCTATAACAAGATACAAAACTGAAAATTACATTATTTTTTCTAATAATAATCTTTTATTGTTTTTTAAATCAAACTATAATATTATGTATTATATTACATTTTCCTACTTAGTCAAATTTTGAAAGAAAAAAAATGACTTAAAAAATTTTGTTTTTATTTTTAGAATTTTAACACTTTCTGCATCAACGAATCATTATAAATTATAATAATAATAATATGGTATAAAAACAAGCAAGAATTTCAAAACCCAAAAACAACAATTTTATTTCCTGTTTTATGTTTCGTCATAAATTAAAAAAAAAAAAAAAAAAAAAAAAAAAAAAAAAAAAAAAAAAAAACTCACGTTAGACTTTAAGGGAGCGGTCAAAATGAGCTAAATAAAAAAACTGGGATATCACATGTATAAGTACTAGAGTTACAGTTTTTTTTTTTGAGTTTTTCTCGCTTTTCATTGACATGTATTCTCGATCAAAAATTGATAGATTCAAGAAAATTGGGAGATTCTAAACCTCTATCAATGAAGTCACCCCTTCAAGACTTTTCATCCTCTCTTTTCATTTGTATTAGTTCTTCTTTTTACATAAAATATTCTTCTTTTTTTTAATATATGTGACTATGTGAAAGTCTGAGGCCATAGATTAATTCCTAAAATATTTGAATGTCAACAAAAATTATATAAATCAAATTCCTAAATAGGTGGTCACCATAGATTAATTCTTATAAATAGGATATCGAACTTGTGAACCTTCCCCTAATGCCCTCTTGACCACTAGACATACTCATTGTCTCCAAATCTAACTATCCATGGCAACTCCCTACTTGTAATCTGTCAACCTTTCAATGCTATCTAACTGGATAATCAACCTCAGATACTAAATTGACATGTTTACAGAAATACCAAGACTGAAATTGAAACAAATTAAAACATAGGGGAAAATGGCAATTGTAAAGTGACTATATTTTCAATTTAACCTCCAACAAAAAGGAGTTAAAAAAAAAAAAAGGCATTATCCTATACAGCTTCAGTACAGAAAAGTAGATACTCTTAAGACGAAGTCAAACCTCACACAAGCTTATTCTGTCCTACAATTTTTTTTTCCTGCGGGTCTGCGTTCGGTTGCCACCCTTCGATAAAAGGCTACAGCGGTCGAGGATAAGCACCAACACGAGCCTGCATTTTATGTTAAAGAAACATATTCATAAGATAGTAACAAAAAAGGAGAGATTGTACAGCTTCCATCCTGCCTGCAAAAGATGTTAACGCGCAACCAACATCCTTGAGTGGCTTGCTGTCACTGATTTCTTGATTCTGTTCAAAGTCCTAACAACTTATTACTTCGTTGCCTGCGGCGTTATCTTTCATTTTCAGGCTTAACCATTGGGAACCCGAAATCTCTTCCTCTTCATTGTCTATTCACCAGTGCCGCGTTTTCCATGTTCCCAAGTAACAATATCCTAATTACATAAACCGTCGTCTAAACTGTCTTGTTGTGGTTTGGTATGAACGCATGAGCAGGCCAACCCCGATTCCGACTCCAAGGCACACACCAAGACCAATACCAACACCCACTCTAACACCTGCATTAAACCATGTGAGCTGCCCATCTTCGCCAGTGTACATATCATCACTGTAGAAACCATGCCCCATTTTACCATCTGGGTCATAATCAACAGACTCTGACATCTATATGAGCCCAAGAATGGAATATAATCAGTACAGTAAAAAGCAATTAAATTGTGTCCCACACCTCACAAGAACTCAACAAATAAAGGATACATTATAAATTGATTAGAAATTTACGTGTCTTAGTTTTCAACGATTGATTGAAGAATAATGTAGATAAAGAGCATGGGTTAGTTAATCAATACAACCAAGATTTTAATAGCAACAAACATGAAAAATAGCGTACAGAACGAAATGAAGAAAGATCCAGAGTTCAGCTTTTAAGATCAACACATCACCCAGCTCTATTGTATGTCAAAAATCAATACCTAGAATTAAGAGACAAGGTGTTACTATCTTGGATTCAAGCCCATGTATAAAGCTTAATAATTTAAAATTCTTGCAATCTATAAAGTTGGCCTAAAGTGTGAGTGAAGTCTCCAAGGATGTAAGAGGTGGGATCCCGACACCACGTGAAAGAAAATAAATAAATATCCACACAGATCTTGGAATTAAAACTACACATACAACGTGCTTTAGAATGCTCTTTTGCTCGGCCAGGTGACATAGACGCTCTCCTCTCCCAAGTTACTATTCGACATCCATCCATTCAGAAAGGAAAAGAAAAACGTGGTTTGTCTTTGTTTTCTCTATGCACTTTGCTGGAAGATTTGGTTGGAGAGGAACAATCGCATTTTCTAGGGCAATCAACATTCGATTAAGAAGTTCATCAGTCATCTACACTATTATCTCTTCGCCGCTTTTAATGATTATAGTCTTACTCTACTTCTTCTCAATGGAGATGTTTTATGTACTGTTCAATAGGTCTTTCTGTAACCATTTCATTCATCAATTGAAGTTTTTGGTTTGCTATTAAAAAAAACCTACACGTGCAACCTTATTACCTAGTTCTACATTAGGTGCAAGTTCTTGACCCCAAATATTTGACTAGAATGCAAACTAAACGTGCCATTTGATTAAGACATGACATCCCTACACTATCATTCTTAGACAAGCCTATGAAGCATCTGCAACTCTTACGAGTCCTATGTTGTAGAGCGGAAATTTTGGTTGCTCGTGGATCCACAAGCTACATTTTTTTTTAAAGCTGGGAAATCGGAGCCTCACTCTACTATACCACACGCTCGTACCACGGGCCAAACCTGGAGACAACAAAAGATTTTACAATTAAGGTCACTTGTGGGACTCGAACTTAAAACCGCTCATGCCTTGAAAGCCCCAAGCCTCAACCAACTAATGCCTCGGAGGGACGATTGTACGTTTACATTCAACAACAAAATGCGAAGAGCACTTCTCATTATGCAGCATATACTGATTCTAAAATTCCTAAGCTCACCTCACGCAGAATTGCAAACAGAAATATAAGAACACCATTTTACCTGCACTTTTTGATGCCGAATCAACCCATTACTTCCTTTCTCCTCCTTTTCAGTTTCTTCATCCTCCGGAATTGCGTCAAGGATACCCTGCCTAAAGTTCTTCCGCCTGGGACTAACCTGAATCATCGTCGTCAAGATCACAGGCATACCGGAGCAACAACCCGCAATATAAACCTCAATTGCCGGCGAGGAAACCCCAAGCTTAGGCTGGAAGAAGGCCGAAGAACCCGAACACATGGACGCAGCCATATAACAGTCCATGGTCCAACCCGTCTTGGAATTGTTCTCCAATCCAACGCTCCCATTAACCCAATTGGCATCCATTCGTTCCAAAGACCCACAGAGAATCAAATCCTCATTCTCATACACCTCGAACTCGACGCCGCCGGTGACCCGAATGCTGTCCGTGCTAACGTACGTAACCTCGGACGATTCCTTGTTGAGGCGATCCCGCCGGAGGGCAATTGAAACCGAATCGGAGGGCGGAATCTGAGACCCATTAATCTCAAGAGAAACACCGATTTCGCGCCGAAGGTGGCGCAGATTGAGATGATCAGGAACGCTGTCGATGACACAGGGAGAAATCTGGACGTAGAAGAGACGAACCTCCAAGCGGGCAGAATGGGTCAGGGAAGGGCCATTGATGTATGAATTCGAGGTCCTGGAAACCGCCATGGAAGAATCTTTATCTTGGAATTCCATGAGATCCTCGAATTCGGCAAGGAAATGGGAGAGAAACCGAAGGAACGACGCAGTGGAAGCAGAAATCCGTCAGATATTGGGAATCATCGGAAGAGAAGAAGAAATTGGGGGCGAAAATTAGGGTTTTGAAAGGGGGAAATGGGTGGAAAAGGGGGGTTTTGTGGGAATTTCTTGGAATTTTTCATGGGTGATTGAGAAATGGGGAGAAACCATCCGGATTTGGAAGGTTTTGAGGCCGATCTGTCTGTTTGCAGATATTTCCTATTTTTTATTTATTTTTCGAAAATGAAGAGAGGCAGACTTCCGTGACACACGTCGTTTCCACGCTCTTCATCTTCCTACGTGCACAATGTTACATGCGTATATGGGCCCTGGCCCGGCCCATTTACATCTAAGGCCCATCACGAGTTTGCATGTTCGAATTCTCATATCATCAAAAGTGTGTTTGGGCTCCGTTAATATAAACGGTCGAGTTGATTATAACAACTTAATTCATGTTTGTCCCACATTTATTATAGCTGATGGTTACCTAAATCGGAGGGTTCATTTATCTAAATCTTATATATATTATTTTTGTTACTATAATTAACCCTTCAAACATCATTTATCATAACATATGTTATAATGACTTGTCTCTTAAACACGTCTTATAATAATTCACCGTTTATCCTAACTATCGGTTTATAATAATTAAATTGATGTCCTAAACACACCTCATATGTCATCGTTAAATTTTACATACACACACGAAATACAGAAAATTGATATATTAAAAGAGTCGATGACATGTTGGTTTCATTAGTTTTGTGGTAATCCAATTCAATATCACAATCATGGGTTTTATATTGAAAATCAGTATTTAACTCTAGTAGTACCGTGTATGTAGAGTTTATGGTCTACCTCCTCCATTTTATGTTTATAAAAAAAAACATTTTTTTAGTACAAGTTGGGGGAGGGGATTACAAAACCCGATTTTAGGTTTTAACACATGACGCTGATGTTGAATTGATTTATAGTCAAACAATAAAATTATTGCGCCACTAACACGCCACTAACACAGTTGGTATAATATATATTGTAAACATGCCATAATCGTGGAATGGCATACAAGTCACGAGAGTTTTAAAAATTAATAATAATAAATTATATAATCATCTACTTATAAACTAATTTTCACAACTTTTTTATCTAAATATTATAAGGTAGGATGGTATGTTAAGTGACAATAGTTAAGGTACAAAATTCTTTAGTATTCTATTATTATATGAATCAATTTGTTTTTTAAGTACACAATGACGTGAAAAATAAACACTTGATAGATACAAAATGATAATAATTTAATTGGCAACCCTCATGATTATCAAATAAGTTTCAGATAGGATATTAGTGCTCTCGCATCTGTTTTGTGATCAAATTTATAGTCGTAAAATTAAATTATAAGCAATCAATCAAAACAACATTCACCTATCTTTTTAATATTGTTGATATTAGGGGTGTACAAAAAACTCGGCAACCCGGATTATCCAACTCAAACCATAAAGTTGGGTTGGGTTGAGTTATAATTTTTTTGGGTTGAGTTGGGTTATGATTTTGTAGTTTTTGTTGGGTTTGGTTGGTTTTTGGGTTGACAAATTTTTAGCTTGTTCAACCCAACCCAACCCGAATTAAGAATATTATATATTACATGTGTTTGTATGTAAGATAAATTAATAAGATTGGTAATATGTAGAAATATAATATGATACATTTTTTTTAAACATATTGTAGGTCTTTGAATTGAATCTTATATAGAAAAAATGAGGGTAACATAACCCAAGAACCCAATCCAACCCAAAAATTTAGGGTTGGGTTAGGTTACACATATGCATAAAAGGTTGGACAGGTTTGTAAATTGACCAACCCAAAAAATTGGGTTGATTCAAAAAAATCATTCAACTCTATCTAGCCCGGACCATATACACCCCTAGTTCGTACGAACATTACATGGCAATCAAACAGATAGAAACATTATCTTCAAAATAACAATATAGTCCAAAAAGTATATCGTTTGCAGGAATGGAGAAACGTGAGGATACAATTTGCAATCATTGTTTTTCAAAAAAAAAAAAAAAACAATTTGCAATAATTGATTTATTATTATTACTTTTTAAAAAAAAAGAATTGCAATAATTGATTTGTTTCAAAGTAAAACAATATTTAAATAAAATCCCAACTTTTGAGCTCCTTTTTGGCATTACGACACATCGTCAAACCAGTGGCCGTCGATGATTCACCATGCATAACACTGCCACGTGGCAGATGACAAGTATATATTTGGCGACAACCGTGGAACCCGTTGCAGCGAAACTTTTGTTCCTTTTGGACGGTCCGATGGTACTTCTTGATGGTGTGTTTGTGGGGCCCGCACCCGTCCGATTGAGCCACGTCAGCGATCAGACGTGGATGTCACGCGCCACCCGGAACGGCGGTTCCCGGCGGCGGCGGCGGCTGCTTTAGACTTTCACAAGGTTTAATGTTGTGGAACTAAACTAGCATTGGACCATAGGATTTGATTTTGATACTTTGTTTGATTGTGGTATTTTATTTCATACAACTTTATTGAATTTCTTAATCCAGCCATATTAAAGAGGGATAAAATGTGGCGTGTAAATACGGTATATAATTATAATATAAAGTATATTTTCCTTTTTCAAAATCGAATGTTTGTTATTTAAGGTTGCAAATCAATACTTTAAACCAAAATTTGACGTGTCACGAATTATTTTTAGCTTTGGAAATGATAAGTACAACAATATTATAAAATGGGTTAATGACATGATTTCATTATTTGATTGTAAATCAGTTCAGCATTATCGTCATGGATTCAATCCTAATAATTGGTGTTTGTCTCATTTTCCCGATGTGTACTAAAAATAAAGAATAAAAAAGATAGGTATAATAATATCAACATTATTGTTACTAAATGTAAATTTTAAATTTAAACTCATCACGTCTTAATTAAAATCATAAAATAAATTATATAAAAATGATACTATTTATCGAAAATAAATAAAAGTTAAATATCAATTTTTTAAATCAATTTTATTATCATGTGATTGAACTCAATTATTATCAAATAATAAAACCATCAAACAAGGTTAATTTTAATTCAAAAAAAAAAAAATCAAACTAAGTTATTTTTAGTAAAAAAGATATATATATTTTAGATTGAAAATTCAAGCTCATTGAAAATTCGAGCTCATAACCTATTGATCATTGGACATATAAATGACGTTGAACAACCGTTAATGTTGGCAAAGGAAAGAAAAAATGTTCTTAAACAAACGTTTAGTTTTAAAACATATTTTATATCTTCCAATATCCATTGAAAGCATTTTACAATAGTATCCATCGGCTTCTAACGCAATAAAGTAATATTGACCCAAAGCATTTCTCAACCAATAAAAACAAGAGCCGCCCCCACCAAAAAGTTAGCCTCCTTTTTAAATAAATCGCTCTTATTATTAAATGATAATTATTATAAAATAAAGTTAAATAACAAATTAGGTTCATACTAAAGGAATTGATGGAAGGGCACCACACTCTTCCGTCCTAGTCTCAACCATAAATAATGCTGATTAAAGATTGACAGATGTTGCTTTAAGGACTCCGCCAGCACCTTATGAGAAATTAAAGTCTTTAGATTTCAGAAGAGTATGGTCGCAAGGCTAAAACTTAAATGAATTGACGAAAGGGCACCATCAAAAATGGAGCATGCGGCTTAATTTGACTCAACACCGAAAAATTTTCATTCTAGTCTTTTTATTTTTCAATTTTTCATATGAATCTATATTGTTTGGACTTGTATTTAAAGTTGATTTG
>JBBMEF010000022.1:1093660-1108738 GCA_037832685.1 Sicyos baderoa | reverse complement strand
ACATCAATATAAAAGAGATATGGGTTACTCCCCTCATTACCAATTGGTTTTGAGGTGGAACTCCATATTCTCTCACAGATATGATGATATCAATTAGGAGTGTTTGGACCAAATGAAAGTACTTGTAACAGTTCTTCTCTCGTGGACATAGTTAATACAACATTAGTGAACATAAGACTGCTAAAATTTAAATTTAGAATTAGTGAACCAGTTCCTCCCTCTGTTATCTACAAGACCTCTTCCTTCCTTTTTGTTACTTAATTTAAAATATAAATTTAGAAGAAATAAAACTGACTGATTCAACCACAAAAAATGATCAACCAGATCCATTTCACCCTTAAGACATTCTGTGTGGCTAACTTGAATTCTTTTATTCTTGACCTGCAGTTTAGAAGTTTGAATTACAGTTTTAAGGAGGTGGATCCTTATACTTTCTCCATATTCATTAAAAGGTCAGGTTCTTATTAGACTAGACCATAGCTTTGTTCATCTAACCCAAACTCGAATTGGATGCAACTTCTATCATATCAGTTAAACTTTAATGGCATTGCATAGATTGAATCCTAAGATTGCTTTTCTTCTCTGCAAACTAGATGAGAGAGAGGCACAGAAAAAACCAATCTGTTAGCTCACTTCCCCTCATTTTGGATGTTGATGACTTTAAGGTAAACACACCATGTTTCAACCAATATACCAATTGAGATAGCCATTATATTTTAATCTTCCTTTGTTATATTTTGGTGTTGTAGGGCAATTTTTCATTTGATGCATTGTTTGGAAGTTTGGTGAATGAGCTCCTTCCATCGTTTCAAGACGAAGAAACCGATTCTATAGACGGACACAACAGCAATGTCAATGATGTTTTCCCCGTGCATTTACGGACACCATCAACAGATACAATTAAATTCTCACAAGGGCTGCCTTCTCCTTTGTTTCCTGAAGTCAACAAGCTCTTAACCTTGTTCAAGGATTCGAGCCAAGAGTTGGTTGATCTTCGAAAACAGGTATCACTATGGACTTAACTTCTGCCACAATGTCATTAATCTATATGAAACCATTAACTTTTCCCCCTTCATTCTTCTTAAAGATTGATGGTAAACTTAACAATCTCAAGAAAGATGTTTCTGCCCAAGATTCCAAGCATCGTATGACACTCGCTGAGGTTTGTTGACTATAGCATATTTCCTTTGTGTCATGATAAAAATTCTAAATGCACAACCATTTAAAGTTTGAGTACTTGTCATGCATAAATGAGATTGAACTTAAACTTAATTCATACTTTTATTTTTATTGTATTTGTTTTCTGGGTGCTAAAGGAATTAATGCAGCAGCAGTCATTGTAAATCAATTAATAGACTAGTTAGTTAAGAATATATATGCTGAAATCAGTTGAGCTCAGGTAGACAATTAGTTATAATTTAATAGAACCTCAACTAAGAAGACCCACAAGTCATAATTTCTTTTTAATTTTTTATAAGAGAAACAAATTTATATTGATATGTGAAATAAAGTAAAGTAAAATGGCAGTTGGTGCTGATAAAATAGTTTTTAACCCATCAAACATACATTAAAATTGGCAGTTGGAAAAAGGTGTAGACGGCTTATTCAAAAGTTTTGCAAGATTAGATTCACGTATTTCGGGTGTTGGACAGACGGCGGCAAAAATAGGAGATCATCTACAGGCAATTCTTCATTATCCTCAATGGCGTTTAGATTTTGTTGATTCACATAACCTTAACCATGTCATTAGTGTGGGAATTGAGACTAAGATTTTTAGTTTGTTCAATTTTCTCTGATCAGAGTGCAGATGCCCAAAGGGAAACTGCTGGTCAAACAATAGAGTTGATAAAGGTACTATGAGTTCATTGATTGAATTTTATTTTTAAGTTAACTATGATGGAATGAAAAATATCCTTATAATCAATCACCACAGTACTTGATGGAATTCAATGGTAGCCCTGGTGACTTAATGGAGCTTTCACCATTATTTTCTGATGATGGTCGTGTTGCAGAGGCGGCCTCCATTGCACAAAAATTGCGTAAGTCATCGTCATTAATGGTTGCCAGCATAGTTAAACCATGTTTTACTTAAATTCATGAATAACGTTATATTGCAATTTTGATTGTGGACATCCTTCTAAATCCTCATATTATCAAAACTAATTTAAGGATTATGTGTGCCTTTACATGTTATTTGGTTCTAGGGTCATTTGCTGAAGAAGATATCGGACGACGAGGGATTGTTCCATCAATTGTAGGAAATAATGCAACTGCCAGCAGGGGCTTAGAAGTTGCAGTAGCTAACCTTCAGGACTACTGTAATGGTATGGAGATAGTTGAACGCTTAAATTTTTAATATTGAAATTGGTAAGTAAATTAATAAAATTGAAACTGAAGTTGAAACTATTTGGTGAGCTTCTGTGGCTCTTGCTTACTAATGCTTGGTTATTTTATAAGTTTATAACCAATAAATATTAGCATGGTTTCATTCTTTACTAATGCTTGTTACATTATGACCAATGTAATTTTATTCTTTCGGTAGAATTGGAGAATAGGTTGCTGTCTCGTTTTGATGCCGCATCACAAAGAAGAGAATTATCTACTATGGCTGAATGTGCCAAAATTCTATCGCAGGTAATTGTGTCTTGTGGATCCAAAAACTACCATTTTGTCTCTTCACTGAATTTGCACTGCCCCACTTACATGCTCTATGTCCTTTTTTTTCCAAGTATGTTTGTAATAAGAATGGTTTGCATTTTAATTTGTCAACACTCATTCATGTTTGTTGGGTTTAAAACTTTCTTGCAGTTTAACAGAGGTACTAGTGCCATGCAACATTATGTGGCAACTCGTCCCATGTTTATTGATGTTGAAATTATGAATGCGGACACCCGATTGGTCCTTGGTGAGCAGGCCACTCCAACCAGCGTTGCTAATGGGCTATCTTCCTTGTACAAAGAGATTACAGGTTAGCAAGTGTGAAGGCTCACTCATTTAGTTGTTTGCTCTATAAAATTGTTTTATCTTGGTCGTTTTTTTACGACCTGAAAACTACCCGAGGGCATCACTGGTCCATCCTTAGACTGTGGCACCGAGATACATCGTAGGACCGGAAGCGAAATTGGAGGTTGCTTGGAGAATTGATCCCCACAGCCAACCTGGGACTTTGATGGGAGTACACCCCTAAAGCCCTGGTGCTCAACCATTGCACCATGCCTAAGGGACGTTATATCTTGGTTATATGTCATGCAGATACGGTAAGGAAAGAAGCTGCAACAATAATGGCTGTGTTTCCTTCTCCCAATGATGTTATGTCAATCTTAGTCCAGGCATGTTACAACGTTATCTCTCTCAATTGCATTGTTCAATATTTTATTTTGTAAGCAGGAGTGTGGTATCTATTCATAATGTATCTTATTTTATGATGTGTAACTACAGCGTGTACTGGAGCAACGGGTCACTGCTGTTTTAGACAAGTTATTGGTGAAGCCATCTCTTGTGTATCTTCCTTCGGTGGCCGAAGGCGGGCTTTTATTAGTGGGTGAATCTACTAGAATCTTGAAATCTATAGTTCCATTCTTCTTCTTCTGTACTCATTCTTGTGTACTTGTTTTGAGTATGTATCTTCAGTACCTTAGAATGCTGGCAGTGGCGTACGAGAAGACACAAGAGCTTGCTAGAGACTTACGAGCTGTTGGGTGTGGTGATTTGGACGTTGAAGGTAATAACTAATAGTCTTAGTTTCAAATTGCAGATATGCAATGCATTCTTAGGAGGCTTATATTATAGTTTTGATATACCTTAATATATGAAGCTTAAGCTTCGGTTACCGGTTTTTAAATTCGGAAAAGATGAGGTTTGTATAGTACTTGGATTGATGTAGCCGAAAGGATTTAGGAACTTGTTGCTAGGAGTAACCTAACCTATATACCAAACATCGACGTACTTCTTAGCTTTGGATCACACAGATAGCTCTAGAGCCAAATACCCTCTTAGCTTCCTTTGAGTTATAAACTTCAGAATAGAAAGTTAACATGGTGAACAAAACTATCCCCATGCTAATCCATGAGCCAAATACCCATTTTTTAGTTTTTTCTGAATATATAAAAAGTTAATATGATGAAAGAAATTGCCTCTACTATTGGAAGGATAATAATTTCGATCAATATGTAATTGGATCAAAAATTGGTCATTTAGATTTAAAGTAATTACATTGACTTGAATTTTTCTCATGTCCGGTTAGTAATGTTGTTTGAGAAATTCGCCCTTAAGGGGTGGCACGGTGGTTGAAGGCTTGGGTTTTGAAGGTGTGCTCCCTCAAAGACCTAGGTTCGAGGCTCACCTGTGAGTCTGTGACATTAATTTGTAGACACCTCTCGTATCTCAGTTTCTTCAATGTTTTCCGGTGTCTGGCATAGGGACAGGCAGAGTTACCCCTCCTCTCGGCCATTTCTAACTTGTCTTGTTGATGGTTCAGGTCTTACGGAGTCTTTGTTTTCTGCTCACAAGGATGAGTATCATGAGCATGAACAGATATCTCTAAAACAGTTGTATCAGGCCAAGGTTTTGTGGATGCTATGTTTTGATTTAAGTTTTTTCAGCTCAAGTTCCTTAGGGACTGGACTAAGTATGTATGCTTTGCAGATGCAAGAGTTAGTCGCTGCGAATCAGACAGAGTTTTCTGGTTCTATTGGGCGTTCAAAAGGAGCTTCAATACAGTCTGCACCTCAGCAAATTTCTGTTACTGTTGTTACAGAGTTTGTGCGATGGAATGAGGAAGCAATTTCTAGATGCACTTTATTCTCATCTCAAGTAATATTTGTTCCACCTAAATGGTTTTAGATTAAGATTTACTTTAAAGTCCCCAAGGGGTGGCAGAGTGGTTGAAGGCTTGGCCTTTAAAGGTATGCTCCCTTCAAGGTCTCAGGTTCGAAACTCCCCTGTGACATACTCCTTCGATGTCTCCGGTGTCTGACCTAGGGACGGGCGTGGTTACCTTGTTTAAAAAAAAATTAAGATTTACTTTAAAGGTCGAATTCATTTATTTTTATATGTCGAAGAAATATTTTATTCAAATAACATCTTAAGCTTTTGGGTTTGATTGGTGGCTTAACATGATTATTATACTTTCAAATCCCTATGAAGTCGTTTCCTCCCCAATTAATATTCATCCGTTTAAGTTTTTGGGTGGATTAACGATTTAACATGTTTCAACGTGGTATCGCTATGATTTGTTACATGCATGTTCATCAAATGTTCTACATGCAACTTCATAATTATTCTATTTTAGATTTCAGCAACTTGGGAAGAAATAGTGTCTGAGTGATAAAGATATTGAACCCTTGCCTTTCATTTGTTAATATTGCATGTTCTCATGCAGCCTGCAACCTTGGCAGCCAATGTAAAAGCTGTGTTTGCTTGTCTGCTTGATGAAGTAAGTTTGATAGAATGAATTGCAGACTTTAATTGTTTTCTTTTTGGATTTGTATGAACTTAGAGGATTCTCTTTCGTTCTTTTCGAATCGCAGGTGAGTCAGTATATTACAAGTGGGCTTGAACGGGCTAGGGAAAGCTTAACTGAAGCAGCTGCTTTGAGGGAAAGGTTTTTGCTCGGTATCAGTCGAAGAGTGGCTGCTGCAGCTGCCTCTGCTGTAATTTTCTTATCATTACTCTTTTTGTTGCATTCAGATTCATCTAAGATTTTATTTTGTATTCTTCTAATGTGTATTGCCTTTACACAAAAGTGACAATGGAAACTCACGGACACGTGTCCGACACGCCATTTTAAGTGTCCTTTTTTTTTAATAATCGGTCACATCTTCGACATATATTGGACACATGGTCTTTAAGGCATAAACCAAAATAATTAATGTTATAATTAACTAAATGGTAAAATAGGAAAGGGAAAAGGAAAAACAGTCTTTGCTCACCCCAGTTATCACAAAAAAACTAATTGCCTTTCCCTCTTCTTCATGAAAAAAGTTTATCTTCATCTGCTAAAATACTCGTTTTCCGCCACTTCCCATTCCTAACCGACGACCATGGTAATTACTTGACATTATATGTTTAATATTTAGTAGCATTTAATATTTTATGCTAAATTTAAAAATTAATTAAAAAACAATTAAGGTATTTTCTACGTATCCATGTCCTAATTTTATAGAAATTGGCGTTTCGCCGTGTCTTGTCATGTCACTGTCCGTGTGTCTCATATTTGTGTCCATGCTTCATAGGTCTGAAATCATGTGTGCAGGCAGAAGCAGCTGCAGCAGCTGGTGAAAGCAGTTTCAAATCTTTCATGGTTGCTGTACAACGTTGTGGTGGTAGTGTGGCAATAATCCAGCAAGTACTATAATTTCTCTTATTTAATCACGTTTAGACCAGCTTCTTAATATGAAAATTACTGTAAAGAAATGATTCAAGCTTTGTTTTGTAGTACTTTACGAACTCGATTTCCCGGCTCTTGCTTACTGTGGATGGTGCTCATGCTTCTTCATGTGAAGAGATGTCAACTGCCATGTCTAGTGCAGAGACTGCTGCTTATAAAGGACTGCAACTGTGCATTGAAACTGTAATGGCTGAGGTCTGTTATTCTCTTAATAATGAATTCATAATAGGGCATGTAAGCTGATGCAACCTCTCGTTTACAGCGTTACTTTCCACGTCTAAGTTGTCTAATTCATTCTGTTGATTGATATAATTAAATTTATCTCAATCTATCAAGTTAAGCTTTTGGATTGATTGGTGATTTATTATTATTTAACATGAATCGTTTCCTCTCCGATTAACCTTTATTTCCACTTATTGTGCATTTTTCAAAATTCTCAAGCTTACAAGTGAGATGGAGTGTTGGTTGATATAATTAAGCTTCCCTCAACCTATCAACTTAAGCTTTTAGGTTGATTGGTGATTTAACATGATTCAACGTATAGTATTTCCTGTTATGCAGGTTGAGCGATTGCTTTCTTCTGAACAGAAAGCTACTGATTATCGGTCTCTTGACGATGGATTTGCTCCGGATCATCGGCCAACAACTGCCTGTTCAAGGTACATTCAACTCTACAAAATCACAAATATGTGTTGAACTGCACAAGGTACATTCAACTTAGTGAAATCGCAAAGTCGTTGAGTAGCACCTACGGTCGAGTTCACGTATCAGAATCTTCATGTGAGCTCAATATGAAAAACTTTTGATGTCTCTACAGACCATTTAGGGGAAAAGGATGTTGAATTTACAACACTTACATCCTGATCAATGTTGTCTGACAACTGAACATTCGGTCTTGAATATGCAAAAAAAAAATCAATTTATCAATGGATCTTCTACTCTTTGACAGAGTCGTGGCTTACCTTTCTCGCGTGCTCGAGCCTGCATTTACTGGCCTTGAAGGTCTTAACAAACAAGCTTTCTTAACCGAGCTGGTATGATTCTGAATGTTCTCAAGATTTCTGTATCTTATAATTTTTATCAACAGAACTAGCATCTGAACTCTACTAGGTGATAAAGTTAAGAGAATAGAGTTGCACCAAATAGAACCTTTATGATGAACTAATGAGAAAAGTTTCACTGCAGGGAATTCGGTTCCACAATGGCCTCATGACCCACTGGCAGAAGTTCACTTTTAATCCTGGGTAATTATTATGACTACTAATATAGTTGAGATATGCACCTTGAACTCTTCGATGCCCTACGATGGCTTAGTTGTGTGATGTTAGTGAACCACGTAAATTCTATGCGTTCTTCTCTCACGTTTTTTACAGTTTTTTATTTTTATTTTTTATTGTTGTTCCTTTTTCATAACAAACATGTTGAGGCCAAAAGGAACAAAGCTCCAATGGTTATGTAGCCTAGGATCCAAGAGAATCCAATAGAGATTTAAATGTTCCAAGAAGTCAATCTTTATTTAATATCAATCCAAAATGTGCCATCCCATGAGAGGGACTTAGTATTTATAAGGGATTATGAGAACTAACTAACTCTTATGGAATTACCCAAATACCCTTAAGCCTCTATAGATCAAGTGGCATGATCCAATAACCAAGAGATTACGAATTTAAATTTCCCAATGAAAATTTGAACCTCAGACCTCTTGATCGAGAAAATATATCTTAATCAGTATTCTGTGCTTTTCTTGAGTGCAGTGGAGGACTACATCTGAAGCGTGACATAACCGAGTACGGAGAGTTTGTGCGCAGTTTTAATGCTCCTTCTGTTGATGAGAAATTTGAGTTACTAGGCATGTGAGTAGGGATTCTCCAGAATTTGGACATTGCTTCATCCATTTTCATGGCTAATTTCTTGTTTGGCATTGTGTTTTTCTTCCAGCATGGCCAATGTCTTTATTGTTGCTCCTGAAAGCCTCTCGTCTCTGTTCGAGGGCACTCCAAGTATTCGGAAAGATGCTCAAAAGTATGTGTTAATTTCTCATTAAACTACACTTTCTAGCTAGTATAGATTTGTTACAAACTCAACTTGGATAACCATGCCTTCTAATTTAAATACTTTTTTACAAAATCAATGTTACTTTTATGAAAATGTTCTTTTTTTATAATTAAAATCGGTTATATTTTGTTAGTGGTTTTAATCACAAGGGGGTTGTTTGTACTACACCTAAAAGTAGTTCTACAAATGCTAAGTTGCAGTAAAGTTGATTTCGAGCTTACTACTTTAGACTCACTTCTTAACTATCATGGAGTGGTCTAGTGGTCAAGAAGGTGATAGAGAACTAAGAGATGATGAGTTAATCCATGGTATGCACCTACCTAGGAATTAATTTCCTACGGGATTTCTTGACATCTTGGATGTGGATATGTTCCGTGACATTAGTTGAGATGTGCGTAAGTTGATCTAGACAATCACGGATATGAAAAGAAATTTTAGACTGACTTCTTGAATTTTTTTTCTTGAAAAGATTTAATTATTTTTTTAGTATAAAAAGAGTTGGGAGACTCGAACCATAGATCTCGAAATTAATATGTTAGTTGATCTATGTTCACAATTTGGCTTCACCTCTTTAAATTTGTTTGGATGGATACAGGTTTATCCAGCTTAGAGAGGATTACAAGAGTGCAAAACTCGCAGCTCGACTCGGTTCTTTGTGTCCGAACTCAAGTTGATAGGTAACCCGATCTTAAATCCGAGATATGAACTTGTAATTCTCATACTTTAGCATCTGTTATTATGCTTGAAGTGTCGACAGCTTCAACTAATGAACAATAAAGTTTAGCCAATAGATTTCTCATCATTTGGCTACGGTTTATTATTACTCTTTTTAATGCTTTTTTTAGGCACATTACCATAAATTCATATTTCTCTCGGTTCTTACGGCCCAACAACATTTTCAAAATTGCATATAAGTTTTAGAAACATAATCAAACTTCTTTTTTCTTTAGTGCAAATTTGGAGGGACCAACAAACCCTACATTAGAACAGAGGGCTATTGCTCGAAAATAATATGATAGTCAAATACCTATTTTTAAGATTGAATCTATAACTGTAGAGTTGAAATGAATGATCATGAAATAAAAAAATCAACATGCCATCAACTCGTTTGGTATCGAACTTCTTATTCATTGTTACTATTTTTCATTTTTTGTTTTTTTTTCTCGAAACATTAGTATAAACATTGTTTTCTTATTTTTGGTATGTAGGTAATCTAAATGAATATAGGATAAACCAATCAATTTTGAAAAGTATTTGCAAGAATGAAACAAAAAAATCATTTTATAAAATAGTCATATCGATTAATCACAAACGGATGATGATGTACTTTAAAGAGAAGAGATCAAGTTTGTTTGTATATCAACTAAACGAATTGATGACTTGAGGGGATATTGGTAATTAAACAGTCTTAACTTTCAAAATTCATAGACTATAATGGCTAATTGTCTTGAAAACTCATGGAACACGTCTAAAATGACTGCCATATGATTATGTTTTATGGCTTTTTTAAGAATCCAAATTTTAAGTGATAAGCACAATAACCTTCATACATTCTCAACATTAATATGATTATATATATATTATATATATGGTCCATTTTGGACATAAACTAACTATCATTAGTTCGGTTAATTTTTGTCACTCAAAATATCTTATATTAATGGAGATATCTATCATCACAATTGGATATCTAGGTGATTATAGTTTTTAGATTCGGTTGTTATAGATCTTTTATTTTAGTTAGGGTTTAAGATTTAATTTATGTCTATAAATACATACATGGAAATAAAATTGTCTAGTTTTACTCTTCCAATCATTTCAAATCAATACTTATATATACACATGATCTTAATTGCTCATATCAAACCAATGTAGAACAACTATTTTGTTTATATTTCAACAATACTTCTCTTCGAATGAACTACATCGTGTCCATTTTGGGCTCGCATTTAAAGATTTAATCCTTTCCCTCAGACAAAATGGTAAAGGAATTGTTAAGCACTTTCATATCAAGCATTCAAACTCAACAACCTTCCATCTAAAGATGAAGGTGTAGTGCCAACTTTGGATATCGTATGTCTAATTTGACAAAACAAACACGATCATGCATGTAAACATACGAAATAATGATTAATAAGAATATAGTTCAAGTGACATAATATATGACCAAATAGCAAAGAGACGATGGTTCAAAAACCCCACTCTAAAGAATGTTGAATTAAGAGAAAAGGCAAAACAAGGGGTTGGTAACATCATGATGAGCCATGGATACATTTCAAAACCCTATCCATTAAAAGATAGCAAGAAAATTAGGCAATGGAAGTTGAAGCTTTTTCCTGACCCAAAAAAAGTAGATCAAGAAGAAAACATAGTCATTTAAAATGTTCCCCAACTCGACATGATTCTACTGCACCTAGTTTTGAACCATTTGATCCCTTTCTTTATGGAATCCTTTACATTCCCTTCCATGGTATACATCTTGTACTTTAGGACGCGTCGTCTTCTCTTCATTTGCATGTTCTTCGACCGTGACTTCTCCGAACTTCTCGACGATTTGGATGTCTTGATCTTCGTTCGTTTCATCGGTGATGGATTGATGGCAGCTTGTGGCTGTGATTGGTTCAAGTGCATCTTGTTTTCGCATAGTTTTCTCACATCTATCATTTTCAGGCTCGGGCCACCCTCGTTCGGACGATGGCGGAGCTCTTCCATCTTCATGGTCTCTTCCCTCTCTTCAAAATATATTGTTTCTTGGTTTGGTTTTAAAGTTGAGAGAAGAGCCAAGCCTCTTTTGGAATGAGAAGAGATCAGCTAACCATGATTATGGGGTTTCTTAATTATTCATATATATAACTTTTTGGGGGGGCTCTTTTTTTATGGGGTTGTTGGTAATGTCTTGCTAATTATGGCATAAACTAAATGGCTCTCAAAACTTTGTGTGGCTAAAATATTTTGTTGGGGTTTTTGGATTGCAAGTGCCATGCAATGATCATATATATTCTTGCATTTTTCAAATCAAATGATAGAGTTCTCTTTACTATTTTTATAAATAATTAAAATCCTACTTCTTGATTATTCTAAAATAAATTCACGAAAATATATGTGAAGGATCTAAGTATAGTAGAAGCTAGAAAGCAAAAATGTATGTATATATATAATAGACTATATTGATAGGTATTAGTATTAATAAGTATTCTCTCATAATTTATAATAGACTATATTGATATTAATAGTATCTATTATACAATGTTAAAATGTAGCAATGATTTTTTTTATTATTATTATTTTAAATAGGAGACCTTATCATTAATAATCATAGAGAAACATATAAAACCATTCCATATATAGTATGAGTCAACACAAACGAAAATAAGATTCAATAATAAAATGATTCTAATCTACAACTTGAATTGAAGTCGACAACACATAGACAAGCTGGATATAAATAAAATTTTAGAAAGATCAACATAACCCTGCGAGTCGGTCTTCTTATATTTGAGATTAGAAGAACCCAACATAAGAGACCGACTAAAAAAACATCAACATGACATTGGTTGAGTTTTGATAAAGTTTGAGGATTAATTCAACATATATGAGACATACTGACGTACGAGTAACCACCAAAAAATAAGAAGGTAACTCTCAAACCATAGAGAAATGAAGACACCTTCAAAAATAAAAGACACATTCGATTCAATAATAGAAAAACCTTTATCCAACCGCTTTTCTTCAAAAACAACTAGAAAGAGTACACACTTTCTTACTAAAACAACTAGAAAGTGTATCATTGATTATTAATTTAAATACTTTAGAATTTATCTTTGTTATTTTTTATTAGATTTCCTTTAAAAAAATAATAATAATGAAAAAATCGCCATTTTGTAAAATAAAAGGAATATCGAAATAGGATGGCGTTGGTTAGGTTAGGTTGTTGGGAGCTTAACGACACTCTGCACTTGTTCATCTTCTTCAACTAAATTTTTCTTTTCTTTCTGTTTTGTCTGTAATTCTACAATTTTGCTGCCCAGAAATTGGACATGGAAGTGTTGATGCTGGGAAAATTTCCTGCCCTTAGTTTCTTAAATTCATCCGTCTTCTCTCACAAAACGCCTCACCACTTCAAATTCCCATCTGGGGTTTCTACGAGAAAGCTTAATTTATGCAAAATTCGAGCAAATTCGGATGCCTTAGGAGTCAAGCTTCAGGGCGAAAATGGCGACTTTACTGGTGATAGTGATGGGATGAACTGGGAAGTGGAATTGATTCAAGAGCTTGACCCTTTAGGGTTCCGACCACCAAAGAAGAAGAAAAGGCAGATGAAATCGAAGCTGCTCGAAGACGGCCGGGGTATGGACTGGTGCTTGAGGGCTAGGAAGGTTGCTCTTAAATCTATTGAGGCAAGAGGGTTGGCTTCTACTGAGGAGGAATTGTTTTCTGTCAAGAAAAAGAAAAAGAACAAGAAGAAGAAGAAGAACATTTTGGGAAGTAGGGATGAAGGGGTTGATAAGAAAAGCAATGTTGTTGAGGAGGATTTGGAGTTTGATTCAGATGAGGATTTGGATTTGGATTTGTTTGAGGACATTCACCATTTGGGTAAGAGTGTGAGCATGATGGGTGGTGGCATGTTTGAACAGAGGAAGGAGAAGACGATGGAGGAGTTTATTCAGACGTTGTCTACATTCTCGGGGCCTTCCGATCGTAAAAAGGAAGTCAACTTGAACCGATCGATTATAGATGCACAGACGGCAGATGAAGCTTTGGAGGTTATTTCTGATATGATCCTTGCTGTTGGGAAAGGATTGAGCCCTTCCCCTTTGTCTCCTTTGAACATCGCCACAGCACTTCATAGAATTGCTAAGAATATGGACAAAGTTTCGATGTTGAAATCGCACAGGTTAGCTTTTGCTCGTCGAAGAGAAATGTCTATGCTCGTCGGTATTGCCATGACCGCATTGCCAGACTGCTCCGCACAAGGCATCTCCAACATTGCTTGGGCATTGTCCAAGATTGGAGGTGATCAACTTTATTTGTCTGAAATGGATAGAGTTGCAGAAGTTACCTTGACCAAGATAGAGGAGTTGAATTCTCAGAATGTTGCTAACATTGCTGGAGCATTTGCTTCGATGCAACATTCTGCTTCGGATCTCTTCTTCGAATTGGCAAAAAGAGCATCAGCTATAGTCCAAACATTTCAAGAACAGGAACTAGCTCAGATATTGTGGGCTTTTGCCTCTTTAAATGAGTCTGCTGACCTTTTGCTGGAATCTTTAGACAATGTTTATAATGATGCAAGTCAAATTAAATGCTATCTAAGTGAAGGAACAATAAGTAGTAATCAAGATAGGACTGTTGGTGTCAGTAGTGATCTTGAATTAGATGGAACATTAGGCTTTCCAGTGCTCATATTTAACCGGAATCAGCTAGGAAATATAGCTTGGTCGTATGCTGTATTCGGGCAAATGGACCGTGGTTTCTTTTCCCTCATTTGGAGAACCATTAACTACTTTGAGAAGGAGAAGATTTCAGAGCAGCATAGGAATGATATCATGTTTGCTTCTCAACTACATCTTGTGAATTACTGCCTGAAGCAGGAATATTCGCATCTTCAGTTGTCTTTAAGTGTCGATCTTGAAGAGAAAGTCAGTCTTGCTGGAAAAACTAAGAGGTTCAATCAGAAAACAACTTCATCGTTTCAGAAAGAAGTAGCTCGTCTTCTTGTTAGCACGGGTCATGAGTGGATCAAGGAATATATAATTGATGGTTATACTTCAGATGCAGTTATAGTAGATAAGAAGGTTGCTTTGGAGATTGATGGCCCAACTCATTTCTCAAGAAACACAGGTTGGCTTTAAGTAAATCTATAGCAATCAAAAGTCTTGTAAACTGGTTTGTCTGCCTTTTCAAATGATACCATTAAAAGTAAGCTGCATTTCTTCTTTTCCACAGGGGTTCCTTTAGGACACACTGTGCTGAAACGTCGCTATGTAACTGCTGCTGGCTGGAAGGCGGTATCATTGTCTCACCAAGAGGTTTGTGTTGCTAACTTGTCTAGTGGTCAATAAGATCTTGAAGAACTAAGAGGTTATGGGTTCAATTCATGTTAGCTAATTATTCAGGAATTAATTTATTTTACAATTTTCTTGACAGCTAAATGTTGTAGTTATAGAATTAGATAGTTGTCTCGTGAAAATGGTCTAGATACGAATAACCCAAATACTCGTGGATATCAAAAATAATAATTCTAAGCTGTTCTGAATTATTGAATCCTTTCAAGTTTCAAGTGACTAATTAATCATAATGACTTTCAAATGTCTATAACAGCCCGCGGTCTTGGGGTCAATGCCAGGCATAGTATGGGATGTCAGCTTATTTGAAAGTCACTTTTCATAAATGGAAAACCTATTACTTAGGCCCCTTTGGTTTTTTATTTTTTATTTTTGAAATTTAAGCTTATTTCTACTCAAATTTCCTACCATGTGTTTCATCTTTCCTACGATGCATCCATCTTTCTAAAAAAAGTAGGTGAATGCTAACCAAATTTCAAAAACAAAAACAAGCTTTTTAGGCCCCGTTTGATAACCATTTGGTTTCTTGTTTTTGGTTTTTCAAATTTAAGTCTATTCTCTCTCAAATTT
>JBBMEF010000022.1:1057241-1071745 GCA_037832685.1 Sicyos baderoa | reverse complement strand
TTAGTTCTGATTTTGTGGTATAGATGAAAACATTTTATCATTTTTTGCTATACATGCAAAATCCTCTTTAATACAAAGTATCAAAAATGTTGAGAAAAATCCTTTTTTGCTATATATTTTATCATTTTTTTTTTCGAAATACAAATATAAAAAATGTTGAGAAAAAAAAGTTTATTTTTGTTAAACAAACAAAATTTGATCTTAAAAAAAATGAAGTAGCGATTTAATCTGGATGTGACAATAATCTAACACATGAATTTGTATATGTAACAGTTAAATTAGTCTATCTAAGTTAAAACCCTACTACAAAATAATTCTTTTTCATCAAATGCCAATTTTCTTTAGTTAAAATCTCAGTTGATAAAACAAAAAATAATTAAACTACATAATACATGATACAATAATTTAAGTTGTTACCTAAAAAAAACAATAATAAAGATTTAAATCTAAATCCTCAAATATTATTGATTTTTTGTAAGACCTACCTTCATTGATATAGACATGTCTATAACAAAAATGTCACAAGTTGAAATGTTTTGTTTAACTGAAAAACAATATATTTTTTTTATTAAATTTTTAAAAGTCCATGATATTATGGGTTTATACATTTTATGGTAAGTAATAATTGATTTCTTAACCAATTATGAACCCCAATGGATGGCCATGAAAGGCACTCATGACTCACAGGTTGTAAATTAAAACAAAGTCAAAACATACTTTTTTTTTAATACAAAGTCAAAACATACTTTATAATCAACTCTATAATTTTGTGGTTTACTTGATTTTTGACACAATAATAAAGTTTTTGACAGTAAGAATTAAGTTATAATTAAGAGGTATAAATGTGACCAAGTTATTCCACCACATTTGAGCTTAAACAGTAAAACCATGGTATCAAATTCACTTTTAAATCACTCGATCATACATAATATTATTAAAATTCTATTTTTTAATATTTTATGTTTATTTACTTTACCAATTAAAAATTATATTTAATAAAATTTTAAATTCTAGTTTTGTATACCAAAATTTTAAACTATATAAATGGCTAATAGATTATTAAACTTTTAATTTTGTATCTACAAATCTTTTGATTTTGAATTTTCTATTTAATTAGTCTTTGATTTATCTATTATATTTGAAAAATCCATAAACATGCGAAATACAAAATTGAAAGTTAAAGTCTCACGGACATGAAATTAAATTTATTTCATGTAGATCTATTCATTTTTTTTTAAATAGTAAACTTGTTATAGATCTATTAAACATAAAACTAATTGTTTAATAAACTAGTAAACTTAAAAAAAAAACAAAAAAAAAAAATCCATGAACAATATAACCACAAATTCATCAACCAACCTCTAATTTTACCTAAAAGAAAAAGGTCGGTTAGAAAAAAGAAAATTAAAAAAGGGAAAAATAAAAAACAAAAAACATTACCCTACCAATAAAATCACCATCTTCTGTCTCCAATAAAATTGATAGGCGCGCGCCAGTTCTTACTACGTCCAGCCCAGTCCCTTTTACCCTAATTTATTTTTTACTTTTTTTATCTGAAAATTTAATCTAGAAAATAATTATTTTAAAAAAATAAATTAAGTTATTGGTATATATATATATATATATATATGGGGATTTTGCATATATAGCAAAAAATAGTAAACTAGGGGAATTTGCATGTATATATATATATATGCAAAATCAAAACTAATTTAATTGTAGCAGACAAATTAAATTGAGTTCTATCTCCGATTAAGTTTTAGTAGTGATAAAATTCAATCATGGTTAAGAATCATTCTATCACTGCTTGAATTTTCTATCGCGAATAGAAGTTCAAATTGAGTTCAGAAAATTAATCTGCTATAAACGAATTATTTTAAAATTTATGCTACAAAACAATACAAGATGTAGAATGTGTTGTGATGGTAAGTTCTCTCTGTATTTTTATTATTATTATAAATACAAATACTTTAAAACTTAGGGGAATTTGCATGTATATTACAATAAGGCAAAAAAAATTGCATAAATAGCAACTTTTTGAAAATATTTGCAAATATAGCAAAATCAGATTTATAGACTCCATCAATAGTGTCTGATAGACTCCATCAATAGTCAAACTTCATCAATAGTGTCTGATAGATTTCATCAATAGTGTTTGATAGAGTCTATAAAAAAAGTTAATATATTTACAATATTTTTAAAAAGTTGCTATAATTCTAATTCTAATGTAGAGTAGAAAATTTGCGTGCAAATTCCCTCAAACTTATTTATATTTGTATTTATTTTATAAATATAATTCATCATATGTAATATTTTTTAATAAAAATAAATAAATAATGACTCTTTTTGTCTGTACGATCACGAGCTTGGATTGTAGCGTGTGGACCCGCACGCTTCTCAAAATCAACCTCTTTTTATTTCTCTCTCTTATTTTTATCATTTAATAAATTTAATTTGCCTCTTTGACATTTTCCAAGGTCAACCTCCTCCCAAAAATCCAACCTTTATTTAAAAATAAATAAAACGGGTGTTTTTTAAATAAAACATTTTTTTTATAGAGGGAAAGGAATTATTTAAATGCGGCTAGAGATGCCTCCTCCACCCCACCTGTCTCTTTCTCTTTTTTTCTTTTTAAATATTTTCATTTTGTTTCACCATTTCAATGTCCCATTTTGATCATTCACACTAAAAAAAGTTATAAAATTGATTTTTATTATAGTGATATCAATATGCGACTATCTTTAAAAAATTATGGAAAAAACTTTGATGAAGAGGCAATGATAAAGTTTAGGTATTTTTCAATAAAATAAAGTCTCAACACTTCATATTGATTAAGACTTTGGCTTGAAATCTTAATCTTACTTATAAATTTGGCCTTGTTCACGGTTCTTCCAATTTGGATGATCACTCTCTAATTTATAAAGAGTGATTAGTTAATGGTATCTTTATCTAGGATTTTAGACTGTGTTGGTTTGGTTTAGTTTTTTCGAAGTTGTTGTGTTTAATTTTTTTTTTTGATATTTATAATAGTTCATTATTATTCTTCTTTAAAAAAAATTATTTTGTACAAATTTTAGAAATAAATTCATATTTGGTCACTTCATACCTTTAAATTTATTACAAACAACTATTTTTTCAAATATAGAAAAGAAAAGAAAAAAAGTATATATATAAAAATAAAGATTAACATGATATATAATATTTCTCTAAAGAAAAATGATGTATAAATTACCAACAAAAACAATACTTCAAAAACAATACTTCAAGAACATTTCAATCTATCAAAATATATAGTTTTTAATAAAAAAAAAAAAAAAAGAAAAGAAAAGAAAAAAGGCACAACTTTCTCTTTCTATCTCTTCATTTTGGTTTCTATATAATTCTTTTTTTTTGTTTTCATTACGGCCTTATCTCCAAAAGTCAGCGCCTTCTTTTGCGTTCGTTTTTTTTTTCTCTCTCAGAAAAAGAAAAAGAACTGAGAGACAAAGGTACAGATTTTGCAGAGTGTTTTTGTCTATCAAAATGGAACTTGATTGGGATCTTCACGCCGTCGTTAGAGGCTACTCCGCCGTGACCTCCGCCGCCGCCCCCGCCGCCCCCGCCGCCCCCGTCGCCGTGACCTCTGTTTCTCCTAATTCCAATAACTTTGCCCCTTTTGCTTTTGCTAGAGACCAAACACACCATCCATTTGAACCCCCAAATTGTAATAACACTGAGGAATTGCATGAGCTTTTCAAACCCTTTTTCCCAAAATCTCAACCACCATCCCCGCTGCCGTCTGCTCCGCCGCTCCTCTCTTCTCCGGCGGCCAAAATTCTGACCCATCAGCCGCAGAAACAGAGCACCCATCTCCCCAAACCGCTTCATTCAGCCTCTGTTTCTGCTCCCAGATCCAAACGCCGGTCAGTAAAGTTCTTCAGATCTTGTATTTTTTATTTCTACTTTTTTTTTTTTGTGAAATTAAATCTATAATAACTATTTTACCATATGGGTTTCAAGAAACTAATTGATCTTGTGTGTGTGTTTTTTTAGGAAGAATCAGTTGAAGAAAGTTTGTCAAGTTCCAGCAGAGTCTCTATCTTCTGACATTTGGGCTTGGAGAAAATATGGCCAAAAACCCATTAAAGGATCTCCATATCCAAGGTTTGAGCTCGATTTCATCTTCAAAATTAGGGTTTTTTATTTTTGGATTTTAAATATTGATTTAATTTTGATGTTTTTGTTTTAAAAAAACAGGGGATATTACAGATGTAGCAGTTCAAAAGGTTGCATGGCCCGAAAACAAGTGGAAAAGAACAGATCCGACCCGGGAATGTTCATAGTCACTTACACGGCGGAGCACAACCACCCGGCGCCGACTCACCGGAATTCTCTCGCCGGCTCAACCCGTCAGAAACCCACCACGTCCGGATCGGAAAAGCCCGACCCGAAGAAACCAGTTTGCTCGTCGGAAGAACAGAGTACAAAAGCAGAGAGCAAGGAAGAAAAAGAGGAATTATTGGCAGAAGATGAAGAAGATGAGGATCTGGGAATCTCCGATTTGATCGTCGACGATGATTTCTACATGGGTTTTGAAGAACTCGACAGTCCCGTCGCCGGCGACAGCTTTTCCGATCAGATTCCGGCGATCTGGGGGTCTACATGGTTGTTCAACAATGCCACCGCCGCCGCTAGCAGCATTTAACAGAAACCCAGATGGCAGAATTGTAAAATGATTCTGTTTAATTAATTTTCAATTTTTTTTTTCACTTTTTCAATACAGATCTGTAAAATCAAAGAAGTTAGAGCAAAGATTTTAACAGTGTTTGAGAAGACAAGATTATTCGTTTCATCTTCTCCCATCAATATATATTTTCTCCTTTTCACTAGGCAATAACTACGTCTGCACCAAAAATATAGAAGGAATAGAGACTGAATCTATAAATTAAGGTAATACACGAATTTCAAACTTGATCCTAAAAGGAATACACAAAACTAAAATTCGACCATTGTGCCACCTCTTGAAGACATAAAAGAAGAATGATTCAGTGGGTTTGTGAGAATTTTTTTGGATGAACAGGAAATGGGGTTGACTAATTTAAAAAAGAAATGGAATCAAGCCATGGATGACGTGTTAATGGCGTTGACAGAGATGCAAATTAATTAGAGAGATTTTTGTGGAAGAAAAGAAAAAAAGAATATGCTTCTTTTTGAAAGCAATGGTGGAGAATCATTTTTTATTTTTGTTACAGAAAAAAGAAGGATTTGGTATTTTTCTATATAGTTGATGCCAGTTGTTTATGATAAGTGGTTGCCATTCAACATCAAGATTGTGTATAATTGCTTCCAAAACTTGATTTTTTTTTTTTTTTTTTTTTAAATGTATAAAGAGATTCTGTTTCTTCTGTACGAGCTCAACTTTTTTATTTATTTAATTATTTTATTTTCATTCAAATTCGCATACTTTGGAGTATGTGGAAGTGCTTTTGGAACCAACATTTTTATCAAAAGTGATAACTCAATTTGTTGATTAGATAGGGATGAAAATAAGCTAATAAGAAACTCGACCAAATGTTTATGACTAAGAAATCATAAATTCAATCTAACAAAAGACAACAATTCAACTAGTATGAGTGTGTGTCTATGAAAGTCCACTCACCTTAATTGATGTTGAATTAAAGAAACAATCATGGATTCTCTTAATCATTAATCTATATGGAAATACCTGTTGGCTAAACAATCCACCATCCATTTCCAACATTTTAGCATCTGATAAATTTCTGGTGAGAAACTTCTTGTATAGCTGATGTGATTAAGCTTTATGTTGGAAAAGTTGAGAGCAACAAATTTTAGGGCCTGCAAAGCAAAACATAACAAAACTTCAAAATCTCTCAAATATTCATTGTGTTCATGCAATGGACATAACAAACTTGATGCAACAATACCAGGAGAATAATGGTTTGAGAGATCATAAATATACCAAAAATCTAGATAATTGACATATCATAGTCAAGCAAGTGGTGCTTGCAACTACTTTAGGCTGTAAAGGCAGAAAATAACCAACAAGTCTATGATTAAGAGCTCGCGTGTTTGAACCTCCCGCCACATTGTTGAACTAAACAAAATAAAAGGCAGAAACCACTTGTTAGGTACAACAAACATCCACAAGTATACGCCCTCGTGGCTTTATTTTTGCTCATCTCCCAACAGACGTCATATTAATGAAGATGCTATCCCCATCTTATATACTCAAAATCTTATCCGAAAAATCTCGAGCATCAACACATAGGAGTGCATGAGTTCCAATTCAATTTAAATAATTGGGTTGAAACTCCAAACCTGGAAGAAGCATTTCATCGAACACATTGAGTGCAATGTGAAGACGCCCAGATTTCAGTAGCAAATATAAATGAAGCGTTTTCGTACGTGAACATTGAAATCAGTTAAGAAAACAAAGCAAACGCCTCATCAAATATATCTTGAGATCGAACACGTGACACTGGTGTTGAACTGGTTTACGACCAAATAATGAAACCATTGCGTCACTGACCAGCTCGGTACGTCACATAAAATGTATCGGTGATGATGTAGTTTGAATTGTATATTGGTATTTATAATTTAATATCTTCTAAGAAAATAGTAATAATTTAAAAGTTTCGATTTAACATCTAAATTTTGTCAAAACATTACTCGCAAGTTTTAATATAGTCCGATGACACAATTAGTCAATTAGAAAACGTAATGTCATTAGGGTAAATACAAAACACAAACGGTTTGTAGTTTAATACCAACAAGTTTAACTATTATTTAATTTGATATGATTGATTTTTAATTCGAATTCTAGTAGGTACACTAAAAAAAAAGAAGAAAAAACTTTGTAATTAATGGTGAGATTTGACCAATTCATATATGGTTGAAACTATGTTTAAATAGGGACCAATGTTGTATAGGATTTTTCTAAAAAAACAATAATTATAATAATTATCGAGTGGAGGATCGAACAATTAACCTTTAAGAAGGTAATTGACGTTTTGCTCATTAAATTATTCTCGATATGTGTAATATATATATATATATATATATAGTTAGAATGATATTTTAGCGTTTAAGTTTTCATGTTTGTTTCATTTTGATTCAAATTTAAAATGTACATTTTTTAGTATTAAGTTTTCATTTTTGTTCCATTTTAATCTTTAATTTATAAATATCTATTTTTTTAGTAGATATAAAAATCAAAATTAAACAAAAATGAAAGTCAGAGAACTGGAATTGAACATTTGAAAGGTTACCAATATGGAACGTACCAAATAAGATGAAATTATTGTAAATAAACAAATGATAAAGCAACAATGTTAAGGAAAAAAAATCAAATAATTATCCAATGAAATATTAAGAATCTAAACTCCCTTTGAAATTGCTCATTGGAAGAAAACATAGAGAGAGAAATGGTAAAGTATTAATAGATAATGAAAATATTGATGAGAATATGGAAGCACTTACATAAATGAGTGTCTCATAAGGACTATGGACCCAAAACCACATATGTTTTTTGTTTTTTTTTTTGTAAACAACGGGTAATCACGTCCATCTCTAGGCCACACCGGAAGACATCTAAAAAATAGACATACGGGAGGTGTCTGCAAAACCACATATGCTTATCTACATACAGAATTTGCCACTTAGTAGAAATCCCCTTTTCAACTAATATCCCACAAAACTTACCAATAGCTTTGCTAATATCCCACAAAACTTGGGCCCTAACCTTCTACTACTGCAGATGCTGCAAATTTATGTTGTTTTCTTCCAGGAAGCTCATGTCATTGTTAATGGGGAAGTCCAGAAGCAGCTCTAATGCACTGTCCGATGACTCCTCGAACTCGTTCGGACTTGATGAATCAGACTTGGACATCACAATGTCATCAGCCATAGGTTTGAAGTTTTCGAACTCTGTTTCTTCATTTTCATATCTTTCCCTTGCTGAGGAACCGGTGTAATCGAATCCGTTATCGAAGATCGACTCGCATTTGATCGATGAGGATATGGGACTCTGGCTTTGGCATGTGGTCTTGTTGTCTTCCTTGGACCTACGGAATGATTCACCAACTTCAGAGTTCCATATTTTAAGAAAAATGTCAGAATCGGCTGTTCTTTCTGCGTGAAGTGGGGTGAAGAGTGACGACTCCCTTGCAAGCCGAGCTTCGGCTTCGAGCCGAGCACTCTCCCACTGTGTCATGTGGCGGGTGGTCGGGGATGCTGGTGCTGTAGAGGATGAGCAGCGAGAGTTGAAGGGTTCATGTGTCTGTGGATCAATGCCAATGCATAGAAGACGTTTCTTGAGGTGCGTGTTCCATAAGTTCTTGATTTCGTTATCCGTCCTTCCTGAAAGTTGAGAAGCAATAGCAGCCCACCTGCAAAAAGTCCAGATCAGTAAAACTTTATCAAACATTATTCATAAGTTCTTGATTTCGTTTTCAGTCCTTCCTTGATTTTGGCTATGATTGAGAATCTTGTTCTTTTGACTAAGTTCGTGTAAACATTATTCATAAGAGGTTTCATCCCCTTTATTTTGTGATTTCATCTGATTTTTCAGGAAAATCTTGAAACCTTTGTTAAAACAAATTACCCATCGAATCATATTAAATCATCAATCAACTAAAATACTTACGTTGTCAAGTTAAATTCTATTATCAACTAACACTTCTTTCACTTGTTGACTTGAAGAATTGAAAATGTCCAACAAGTAAAAACCAATATTGATCGGAGAGGAAACAACTTAAAGGAGGTTTGAACACGGAACCTTTCGCTCTAATATCATGTTGAATCATTGAAATCATGAATGAACTCAAAAGCTTAAAATTAGCTTAGAGCTTGGTTCCATGGCCAAACAAGGGCTAAACATCTTTCTCTATAGCCGAAGGTCAGAAAGAAGGACTACTGATGTAGTCAGCTCCATTCAAATATCTAAATGCTACTCATTTCTGAAGAACATCATAAACATAGAGCAAATCAGATGAAAATGGCAAACTTTAAACTAAAAGGTAGTTCGGAAACGATCAAACAAAAGGTAACATAAACTTTAGCAGCCAAATCTATGATACCATTCAAGAAGAACACTAAGGAACCATCATGGAGTGACTCAACTGGTCAAAGAGGATCTTGGGGTGCATAAGGTTATGGGTTCAATCCATGGTGGCCACCTACCTAGGAATTAACTTACTACGGGTTTACTTGACATCCAAATATTGTAGGGTAAGGCGGTATGTTCCGTGACATTACTCAAGGTGAGCGAAAGCTGGCTTGGACAGTCACCGATGTCAAAAAAAAAAAGAACACTATAAAGCATCACCTGTTTCCAAGAATTCCATGGAGCTGAATCACAAGCTTCTCTTCCTCAGCGGTGAAGGGGCCACGTTTGATATCAGGTCTTAGATAGTTTGTCCACCTCAAACGGCAGCTCTTCCCACATCTTAGAAGACCTAAAATCAACACATCACGTACACAAACCACTATTCAAAGTGAGAGACAAATTAAATAAACGAAGAACAAGAAAACTTTTGGTGCATCCTAAAATCCAAAATGATGCTAAAATCTTTTTCTGCACATTGTTTGGTAACAAAGCACTAGGGACATAAAGATATTGCAAGATTGAGAGGGAAAAGGGCAGGGTAAAAGACCCAAGCCAACTACTTGAGCTTCTTCTTTTCCTTTTCTTTTTCCTTTGAAACTCCAGGTCAGTGTTGTAAAAGGCTCGCGTCTAGGCTCAAGGCGCTGATCTAGCGTCTAGTTTTGCGCCTTGAGTGCCTCAGGTAAAAAAGCGCATTAATCGAGTTTTTCTAACCTTAAACGCAAAAATCCTTGCACTTAGGTTTTTCTTTTTGTTCTTTGTTAACTACAGAAATAACCATTACTAAACTTCATAGTAATTTTTCTTAATATTACCTTTACCAGTCCAACTTTGTCAACTCTTCTTTATGAATGTGCTTATATATGTTGCTACAATAAATTTCCAAGCAATGGATAAAACATGTTCCAAGAGTTATGATAAAAAAAAATAGACAGCAGCCAAAGAGAACATAGCTGTAATCAAAATCTAGAAGAAGACAAGTGGGGGAACTAGCAAAGTTATTGGATGACTAAACCTGCAAGCTTGGGGAGGGATCTCCAGCTTCCATGGCCATTGTTTTTCTTGATATAATCAATAAGAAGCTCATCTTCTTCAGATGTCCATGGCCCTTTCTTCAACCCCTTCTTATCACAACAAGGCTTCCTTCCCATCTCACAACTTCCAAAACCAGAGGCAGAATGAAAGAAAGAACACAAATCCTTCCTTTAAAGCATCAATGAATTGAAATTGAAAGAGGGAAATTAAAGGGGAAGGACAAGAATCAGCAAGTTTCAAGCTGGTTCTTTTACAATAAATACTGAAATGGTTGAGCTCAGCTAAGTAAGAATTGAATCATCATTGTAAGTAAAATTTTTGTCCATTAAAACTGAGAGAGTAAATGCAGAGGTTTGTTTCTTATTCTGAGGTTTCACAATTACGCACAACTGATAAAAGAAAGAGGCGAATAAGGAGAAGAATTAATGGCGGATTCTCACAATGCAGACTAGCATTTAATGAACAGAGAGAGATTTGAGAAGCAGCATTTATTATGATGAAAATGATATTCAGAGTACGAAACATACCATGAAAAGACCAAGCATTCACCACTGCTCCCTTGTGGCTCTTTTGAAAATTTCAACTTCCAATCTGAAAAGAAAACAAACCTGAATTTTTGCTGAAACTTCATAATCAGTCAACTTTCTAGCCTAATTTTAGTAAAAATATAAAATAAAAACCTAATCTCATAATGAGTTTGGAGAAAGAGGATGAGAATGCTTATGAGAAAAATGATCTTCTTAATCTAAGTTTTTTTTTTTTTTTTTTTTGATATCCGTGACTGACCAGGTCAGCTTTTGGCACCTCGACTTATGTCACAAGACATACTGCCTGAATCCCAAGGTCCTCTCTGACCAATTGAGCCACTACATGATGGTTGATCTTCTTAATCAAGTTTGGACCACCAAGAATCATTTCGTGCTGATCTCATTTCTCTATGATCACTTTTCAGCCTCCCTCCATACAACTTTTTGTTCTCTTCATACTCACTACTTTTTTTCCTTCATCTCAAACACAAATAATCATTCTTTCCGATAGTTATTTTCTTCTGGACGGTTATGGATATCAAAAAAAGAAAAATCATTTTCTCCAAAATCATTCTCATTCTTCTTGCCTCAAATACTTCTAAATTGAGATAAACATCCCTTGTATTAAGATCATGTTAAAGTACAAAACATGTAAATATGTACCTAAAATACACAACACAAATACATCCACCATACTGTTTTCTTTCCTTATTGAACAAAGTTCGCTTTATTCAATTTAAGCTCATCTTAAATCTTAATCATAGGAACAATAACTCACATGATTCCAACAATAATCGAAGTGAAAACGAGTCTTAACAAAATCAGATAAATACTGAAAACAAAACGGAGTTGCATTCATCTCACTGAGCAACGGAAAGCTGTGATAATAAATGCGAAGGAAAGAAAGAGAAAAATCAAAATAAAATGTCGTAATATCATTACTCCTATACGGAATTAGGTAAACGAGTTGAAATTGAACAAAATCAAAGGTAAAGCGAGAAAAGCTGAGATTCTAGGGCAATGATTTCAGAACTCCACGAACATCGATGAATCCAAAACAAACCAAAAATTGAAAGAAAATAAACGAAATCTTTTACTTTTTCGAAGAATTTTCGGAACGAGAGATCAGAAATTTGACTCACTGTGAAACAGGACGATGAAGAAGATGATGCGATTCAATCCATTGAAAGCTTCGACCACCATTAACTCTTGCGATTGCTTGTTCGAATTTGGCGCCATAAAAATGCAAACCAGAAATTAAGTACGAATCGGAGGAAAAGAATTACAATTATCGATTCCAATGATCGAACGTGGAAATGGATTAAAATAACCTTTCTTGTTTTTATTTAGGCTGGGTTAAATAATATATTTTCAAGGAAAAATTTAAGATTAATAATTTAAAAAATAATTAGTCCTTTAAAAAAAAAAAAAAATAATACATGAATGTTTGTAATATAATATCAATAAGTCTGAATAAAAATATATTAAAATTTACTTACATATATTATTATTTTATGGGAATAATTTGTCTACTATGAACTTTAAATAAAAATAATTCAATAACCGAAAGGATCAGTAGCGTAATGGTTTTATTGTTTGGTTATAAATCAATTTAACGCCAATATCAAAAAAAATTCGATATTTGTAATCTTCTCTCTTAATTTATACTAGAAAAAAAAAAAAAAAACAAATTTGAACACATAATTGGAAGAGACCACAAAGTCTAAAATATTGATTAAAGAGGGAAAATGTCTCAAAATCAATTTAAGTCAATGGCAAGTCAAAGCTGTCACTTTGCATTTACTGCAAAATGCAGTGCCACCCATCTCTGTTGCTTCTTCTTTAATCTGATTTCAGTTTATTTGACCCAAAAAGAAAATTCACAATAATATCAACATAAACATTATTTTCATCCAATAGCAAAGTGATTTCTTAAAAAAAAAAAAAGGAAAAAAAAGAAGAAAAAAAAGAATAGGAGAGTGAAACTGAATATAGTCTAATTGATATATATAATCTTATAAAAAAAAAAACATATATATATATATATATTTTAGGAAGTGGCTAGCATTCTCCACTACCCTATATTTATTATTGAACTAAAAAATTGATAAAAGTTTTTTTTTTTTTTTTAATACAAATTAGATGAGAGAAACTACAAACCTTAAAATCTCTCAAATAAATGAATTTTTGTAATTGTGGTGTTAATATAGATCGCTATCCAACAAAGAAACAAATGGTATTTCGATGATGAACTCAATTCTTCCAAACCCTTCGATTCATTTTCATTTATATAAAATAATATTTTAAGGTAAAACTCAAATTTATACTATTTTTGGAAGAAAAACGTGACCTTAGAACTTCTACGAGTTGTAAAAAAGAAAGTGCTTTTTCATAAGCGATTAAATAATATTGATAATGTAAGCAAAAATCATAATAAATTGAAACAATAATTATTTTAGTTAGTTAAAAGTATTTTTCATGGAGTCATACCAAATCCACACTCTAAGTCCAAACCAACAAGTCCATTAAATTGAAAATGACATTACGAATAGGAAGGACATTATAGTGTAAACATTTTAATAATTCAACATGTGCATGATTAAATAATTAATGTTATAATTGTTTTTCTTTTTTATATTCGTAATTGTGTGAATGTTTTTTTTCTTCTTCTTTGAAATAGCTTGAATATCTAAACTAGTGTATGCATTTAATTTTAATTATTTTCACGAAATTATCTGAAGTATTTGAATGTCATATAAATCCGTAAGTGACTATCGTGAATTAGATTTATAATATTTTATTTCTTCGCAGACTATCTTCGTATCCGAGCAAATTAAACCCCAAACTTTTCATTTCTTGATTTGTACTTATAATCAAAGTCTTGGGAGCTCAATTTCAAAGTGAAATTCAAGTATATTATCTCACATCTGTTGCACTAAAAAGATACATATGCTCAATCCTTTGAGTAAATTACACACAAAATTTTGAAAATATATACCCTTCTATTTCAAAGAATTTACACTAATTTTATGTATTTGTTCTATGTCTTTTAAATTTACCTCTATTGGATAAAAACTTTTAGGAAGAATATTAAATAATTATTCTAAAAGCAATTTTGTCAGTTATTAAAAAAATGTCTTTAACTATTTAAAATCATTTTAATGTTTTTTTAGAAGATGGGGACTACTCTCGAATAATATGAGAGTCAAATATCGATTTACAGGCTCGAATTTGCCATCGGTCAAAAATCAATTTAATGTTAAATTTTAAACTTTTAAACTAAACTTTCATATTAAACAGATTGATTTTTAATAAATAAGAGCATATTTCAAGGTAATTTTAAATACTACAAAAATGATTTTACCTCTTCCAAAAGTACTCTCAAACATATCATAAACACCCTAAACTTTACTCTCATTGTTAGAAGTTTGACCAACATGTGGGTAAATTAAACCATCATGAGTAGCTGGTCATGGAGGGCCTTAGGGTGCATAAGAATATGAGTTCAAATCCCATGGGTAGCTAGCTGGTCATGGAGGGCTTCAGTTCTTCTTTTGACAAATAGTGTGTGATCTGACTGACATTGTGAATATCTCAAGCTAAGAATGACACTTGCAAACCTGCCAAACCAAGCCCGGGGTGATTGCTTGAGTCCATAGAGAGACTTTTTAAGCCGACATACCTTGGTTGGATTGAGGCATTCTTTATATCCCGACGGAACTTCCATGTAAACTTCCTCTTCTAGATCCCCATTCAGAAACACATTTTTTATGTCTAGCTGTTGGAGACTCCACTCGAGGTTAACAGCAAGGGACAAAATAATTCGTATGGTGTTGAGC
>JBBMEF010000022.1:1043712-1057141 GCA_037832685.1 Sicyos baderoa | reverse complement strand
AATATCCTTTCTCAATAATATATCAAATACAAGGTAATAATCTAGGAGTCTAATATGGAAAATAACCAACAATGTTTTATGTCAAAGAGTTTTTTTTTTTTATAAATTTTGAACCATTAGAATCTTGAAGAAAGTATATTCAATGTTGTATAGATGATTCTTTGACATTTCTTAAAAAATATGCATACATTTTCATTTCAGTTTTGAGCTTCGCCTTCGGGTGTGTCTACAACACGATGGAGACTTGATTTTGAGATCTAGAGTTAGGAGTGTCAATGGAAAACCATTTGCTTTTTCATTTGCATATCACACACACTTGGTCGTTTCAGACATAAGGTATCTTCCAGAATTTGATCTCTTCATTCATTTTATTCGATCTGTGTTTTCTTTTTCTTTGGTTGTAAATTCACTCTTATACATGTTTAAAAATTAACTGAAGTGAGGTGCGAATCGAAGGTCTGGAAACACTCGACTTCTTCGACAATCTATGTCAAAAGGAGCGGTTTACAGAACAATGCGACGCCGTAACCTTTGAATCTGAGGTAGTTTCTGTGTTTATAGTTGTCAAGTATGAGGCATTTAGTCGCAGCCACATGCTCTTTCGTCCTTTTCTTGGGGTATCGAAGATGTTTATAACATAATGGTTGATGATTGTCATATTGGTAGGTGGATCGAGTATACGTGAGTACCCCGAATGCAATTGCTGTAATTGATCACGAAAGGAAGCGGACTTATGTGATAAGAAAAGAAGGTTTACCTGATGTTGGTAAGATTTAGAATGTGTAATTGGTATGTGTTCTAAAATATTGCATCAAGTGCTTAAATTTTATTATTTTCCTTTTGTGTACCATAGTGGTTTGGAATCCATGGCAGAAGAAATCGAAAGCAATGGTAGATTTCGGCGACGAGGAATACAAACAGATGCTTTGTGTTAAGGGAGCAGTATTGGAAACACCAATCAACTTGAGGCCAGGTGAGGAATGGACAGGGAAATTGCAACTCACCCTCGAACCCACGAGTTTCGCTCTTGACTTGTAGAGGAAATCGAACCGGGCGTTTGCACCAGCATGGCCAGACTACTTTTATTGGGTGTAGAATGGCTGATGCTGTGTTGCCTTATTAGAACACTGATCTCTTTGTGGTTTTGATCTTGATTTATTTTAGTGGAATTTTATGAAATTAGGATGTGGGGGTACCCTTGCTAGCAATTTGGGAGGCCAATGTTTTTTAAGGAATGGCTGCACTGCATATCCACAAAACCATATTCTTGTTTTTATAGGAAAAAGGATTGATTTATTAATTAATTAATTTATTTATACTTAAAGAGACATGGTTTCTCTTCAATGAAGATGTTGACCAATTATCCTAGTTTCAGAAATTTTCTTGACTTTAGTCTGAGTTTGTGTGTTATTTTTTTTTTTTTAATTAATGAGGATGTTGATTGGTTTGGTGGAGATAATTATGTTTTTTAGTTGTACAACCTATATGGACATAGTTAATTCGCAATTGTATTTTAAAGAAGACTTATATTTGAATTGGAATAGCTTGACTTCAAATTTATCATAAAAGTATTAATAAATGGGGTTTACTTGGACTTGGTTTTCTCCTATTCATGAATTCTTTTTCTGGGTAAATTAATGAATTTACCACACATTCTACTATTATATTACTATTATATTTATAGCACAATTTTTAAAATAATTCATTTATAGCATATTTTTTTAATCATTAGTTGAGTTTTACTAGTGATAGAAACTCAATTAAAAAATCTATCGCTCATACAAAATTCAAGCAGTGATTGAATTCTATCACTAATAGAACTAAACCAGTGATAGAAGTCAATTTAGATTTTCGGTTACAAATAAATTTGTTTTGATTTTATGCTATAAACGGAAATATTTCAACCTTTTTTGCTATACATGCGAAATCCCCGGCACTAACTTAATCTTTAAAAGTCATACTCATTCATAATATTTTTTGTTAGAAAAAAGTTGTAATAAACCTCGGCTTAATTGACATAAATTTGGGCTCATGAATAAGATTGGTGTTGAATTCCTTATATATAATTAGAATATTTTATTTTAAAGTTTTTCATTTTGATTGCAACCTTGAATTGGGAATGGCCAATCTACCCCCAGCCGTAGGTTTGCCTTTGCGTGCTCCCGTCTGGTTTCTTCTCCCGGGCTCCTTCCGTTGCAATCAGATCCATCCCACAAATTTTCCAATCTATTTCTCCGGTGAGTTCCATATTTCCAATATCGTTTATGATTCTCATTTTAATCTTGATAATTCTCGTTCTGTATGTACAATGCTGGTTGTGTTTGAGATTCAATTAGGGTTTTAATCCTTTTTTGATGGAATTGAAGATCAAATCATTTCAGGTACTAATTTCTAGATAGATTTAGTCAATCAAATGTAATAGGATTAGAGTCGAAGTATACGTTCCATAATAAGCGAGCCTGAACACTCACGGATATAAAAAAAAAGATTGTTTACGAAATGTTGTGATTTCAGATTTTTTTGACAGAATCTGACTTCCTAACTTTGTATCTTGAATAGCTTTTTTAAAAGTTATCATGCTTTGTTTAGCTTAAGGAATTTAAAGCCTTACTCTTCTGAGATCTTTACACTTAATTGTTCATGCATTTCTTTTTCTTTTCTTTTTTTATATCCGTGACTGTCCGGGCTAGCTTGCGCGCACCTCGACTAATATCTCGGGGCATATCGCCTGACCCTACAACATTTGGATGTCAAGGAAACTCATAGAAAATTAATTCTTAGGTAGGTGGACATCATGTTGATGCATTTCTGAGCAATACAACATACTCTTTTTGACTTTTCAGGAGTTTTTTAATGGCTTAAACCATCTCGATCAGGCACATGGACAGTGCTTTAGGTTCAAATAGTCTTGAAGAACTGACCCAACCGCCTGGACGAACTCTCATACCTGGGCTGCCGGATGACATTGCTCTATCCATCCTCTCGAGGATTCCTCGAAAATACCATCATAATCTGAAATGCATATCAAAAAGATGGAAGGACCTGGTGAGCAGCGAAGAGTGGTATTCATGCCGCGAGAAGAATAATCTTGCTGAGACTTGGATCTATGCTTTGTGTAGAGACAAGTCTGAAGAGGTTTCATGTCATGTGTTGGATCTCAACTCATCAAAAAGGTGTTGGAAACAGATGAGAAGTTTCCCAACTTGCAGAATTAAGAGGAAGGGTATGGGTTTTGAAGCAATGGGAAGGAAGCTCTATATATTAGGTGGTTGCAGTTGGTCTCAAGATGCTACTGATGAAGTGTACTGCTATGATACTTTGAAAAATAGTTGGAGTGAAGCTGCGCCATTGTCGTCTTCAAGGTAATAGTTAATCCTCGCCTGACTTGTGAATTGTGAATTGTGAATCTCCGCAAAAAAATGAAAACTTTTGCAGGGAAAGGGATTACAAATAGTGGTGGGGGCGGTTCCAAAAGGTGGCACGGTGGTCGAAGACTTGGGCTTTGAAGGTGTACTCTCCTCAAAGTCTGAAGTTCGAGACTCACTTGTAATTTTAATTTATAGACAACTCTTGTGTTTCTATTTCTTCGATGTCTCTTAGTGCCTGGTCTAGGGACGGGTGTGTTTACTCTGGTATAGTGGAGCAAAGCTCTGATTTCCTGATTTTCAATGGGTACAATGTACATCTCTAATTGTGATGACCCCAAAATTTTTATGAGGCAACACAATAGTTAGCTTATTTTGATCTTTTTTGGTTTATTTGTTGCATTTTCACATTGAAGTTGCAACATATTTTCCTATGCATAACCTCTTCAGTTACCCCTTAATGCTTGTATCATCATCATTTTTTTTTTGCATCCAGGTGCTACTTTGCATGTGAAGTCTTAAATGAAAAGCTATATGCCATTGGGGGGCTATGTTCCAGTTCAGCCGATCGACATTCTTGGGATGTTTATGACCCTTGCACCAACTCATGGGAACCACACTTAGATATTGCAAATATTCAGAATGAAATTGAAGGTTCCATAGTGATGGACGGAAAGATTTATATTCGTATTCGTTCTGTGGATTCTCAAGCTTATGCTCTGGTTTATGACCCATCAAGTGGGACTTGGCAGCACAGCGACTCCGAAATGGTTTCAGGATGGCGCGGTCCAGCAGTGATTGTGGATAAAACTCTTTATGTCTTGGATCAAAGTTCTGGAACCAGATTGATGATGTGGAACAATGAAAACAAGGAATGGACTCCAGTGGGGAGATTCTCTGCCCTTCTAACGAGACCACCATGTCAACTCGTCGCCGTTGGTAGAAGAATCGTCGTCGTAGGGAAAGGGCTCAGCAGTGTCATATTTGATGTTAGCAATGCAAGGAGTATGGAGGGATTGATGGTGAGTTCCTCTATACCAAGATTAGATTCTGATGTTGATGTTCTTGCCTGTAAATGTACAACAATTTAAAATGCGACCACCAGATAGAGAAAGGTGTCATCGTTTTATACCATTGTGTATACTATATACTGTTTCAATGAAATACTTGAATCTCTGTTAATGCTCTTGTTCAAGAATATCATTATAATTGCAGGAAGCTTATATTTTTTTGTTGGTAAATGATATCGATAATAACAAGGTCCTGAATTTGTACGCAAATCAAGACCCTAAGGGGCAGCCTCGATGAAGAGTTGGAGTCACTGAGATATGTTTCCTTAAAGGTCTCAAGTTTTACGCTCAGAGTAAATTTAATTATAAAATTCCTAGTTGTCTCCTTAGTTTGGGACTTAGGACCGGTGGGTACATAGTGAAGTGAAACTTTAATTTTTGATTATAAACAAACGATATAAATAATAATAAAAAAAAAAGTTGCATAGAAGAGTCTTGGAGAAAGTAGATCGATAGCGGGTTCAATGGCGACAGGGCTCGAGGTCTGAAGTAAGGAAATGGAGGAGGGTGTGAATTGAGCCGAGAAAGTAGATCTATGGTGAACAATCCTCTGAGATATTTGCTTAACTTCAAGCTCGAGCTCTTCAATTTCAGAACCGGATTCAAATGAAGAGGTCATTGCTTTGATGCTCGGTGGGCTTTGAAATTTGAGACAATTTTGAGATATCATTTTAAGCACATCTATATATGAATTATGAGCATTAATTGCAAATTTGGTGTATTGTTGTATCTAACACCTATGTCATTTAATATTTTCAACAAAATTAATTTTGTTATCTATATAATTCAATAGGAATAATTTAGAATTATTATACATATTTGATTTGTAGCGCTTGTATCTACACCTATACCATTTAATATTTGATTTGTAGTGCTTTTATCTGGTTTATATGAGAGATAAATATTTTAACATTTGTCTTTTTAAAGGGAAAATAAGAGCTCTTTGAGGTATTTACATTTGCCTCAAGAGATAACAGAAAATTTTACAATTAAACTCACTCATGAAAGTCGAATCTTAGGCCAACCAAGAAAAGGCCTTGAAAATCACAAATCTCAAACCCAGCCCTTGAAAATAACCTATATTATTTTAGTCAATGAAATAATATTTTGACAAATTAAATTAGGGATAGGTTATACCTGCTTTAAATAGTATATATTATTAAAAAAAAAATGTCAACAACATAAAGTTGTAATTGAATATAAATCTTGGAAACATAAAGTCGTATCCATGTCCGTTGTTAATAAAAAGGCAACAACATTCCTTACTGAAAATTCCACTGAAAAAGCAGAAAAATCAATGAATTCATAATTGGACTTGGGAAAGGTGACCGAGATGCCTATCCAAATCATAACCTCATCAGTCATATAACAAATGCAAATTCAATAGACAATCTGAATCTCAATGTTCAGTGCTTTTCGAAAGTTCTTGGAATCATACAAAATTTTGCTTATGGATTAGATGTGAAAAACACAAATTTAGTGTATGAATTTGCTGATCTTAATTTTTATTATTATTTTCAAATTTAAAAAAAAGCCAATAAAAACCCAATCTTTTACCATTTAGTGTTCTGGTTCTAAAGATACTGATAGAACATAACTAAACTCAATCGATAATTGATCCAATAAAATAAAATTGAGAACCTCAATCGATAATTGATCCAATAAAATAAAATTGAGAACCGTAACTCTTCTCTCTTGACAACCACTAGACTAGGCCAGAGAGCATGATAGTTGATAAGTGTGTTAGTGCTCTATGACCGATTGATTTTGATGTTATGATACGAACCCATTAGGAAATGATGATGATGATGGAGTTGAAAATTTAGAAAGAAAATGGAGCAATAACACATTCTGGGCCAGCCTAAGACCACTACAGAAGATCAAATGAAGAGGGCCCTAGCTTTTTGCCCAAAAACTAAATTGAAAAATTCATCACTCACGCAATCAAAGAATTTACAATTTCCTAAAATTAGGATTCATAAATCATAATCATCACAATGAACAAAACGAACACGGATTGTGAAACTAACAGAGATAGAGAGAGTGGACCTAACAACAGAAGAATCTAAGGCATCATCTCCTTCTCCGATCCGCCATGTACTGCGACAGCGGCACCACCTCCTGCAGAGGAGTAGAGAGCGGCGTCGGGAGCGGAGAATTCCGGCAAACCGGACAAGAGCCGTTAAGCTTCAACCAAGCATCGACACAAGAGAGGTGAAAGAAATGCCTGCACTCGGGCATCATCCTAAGCATCTCCGCCTCCTTGTACTCGCAGAGACAGATGGAGCAGACGCAATTAGGTTGCCCGGCCGTGAACGATTTGTCCTTGGAGAAGGGGAATTTAGGGTAGGAGTTGATGACGGCCTGATCGAGGCCGAGGACGCCGTTGTCGCTGTCGCGATCTGGATCGGCGTCGCCCTCGGAGACGAAGATGATCTGCGGGAGGATGATTCCGGCGCGCGGCTGGGGGCGGTGGAGGTTGCGGTTGCGGTTGCGGGAGCGGGAGCAGAGGTAGAAGGCGAGGAGGAAGGCGGAGAGGAGGACGAGGAAGGCGAGGGCTATGGCAATGGCGTAGCCGAGGCCGAGGTTGGAGAAGGAGGAAGGCGAGGAAGAGGACATGGATGGAGATTTGGAGTTGCAGTTGCAGGTGATGAAGAAGCCATCACTGAAGAAGAAGAAGAAGAGAGAATTAGGGCAGATTACTTTTTGGGGCTACGGTGGGTGGGAATGCCAGACGCACCATTTAATTCACTAACTAATATATTTTTTTTATTTATAAAAAAAAACAGCCAATTCTTTAGTTAATGTAATAATTTGAAATTTATTCAAATTAAAATTAATAACCGTAAATATATTTCTAAAATTTATATGAGGTAGGATAGATAGTATTTTTTTTTATTTAAGCAAACCAAAAACATTAGCATCACACGTTAATCCTTACCCTCCCAACTTGTATTAAAAAAAAAACTTTTTTATTTAAAAATAAAATATTATAATTTTTTCTTTTAAAGGGAAGGACTAAAATTTTAAAACAAATTTATTAAATAGTTTTAAATTTCATCTAAAAAATAATTATTAGTAAAAAGAATTGTCCATTCTAATTTTTCATACTATTTTATTTTTATTGATTTGAAACTATTTTATTTTTATTGGTTTGAATAGGCACACATATGATGAATTCCACCCTAAAATCATTTAATAATGAGATATGTAATTCATAAGGTAAGATCCACAACACAATTTAAATTACATCAAAATTAAAATAAAAAAATATTGATATATTGTTAAACTAAAAAAGGAAAATAAGAAATAATACAACAGCCTAATGTGTTATAAACTAGAGCTCTAGATCGCTAGGCACGTGATAAATCTGTCCGTGAAAACTAATTGTTATGTTAGCTTAGAAAGAAAATGGAGCCGTTGCACAGGTTAAGAAGCAAAAATATGTTTTCACCCATTTTAAAAAAACGATGGAATTTTGATTTTGGCCTTTCAAGTTAGGTTTTGTTCTTTTGTGCACTTTTGCTTTCCTGTCGCATTTATTTGTTTCAAATTGATTGGTAACAAGAAAAGGCAATTCGAAAAATGATAATAAAACATATGAATCAAATACATAATCAAAACTCAAATCATTTTATCCTATATCTTACTTCCAATAGTTAGACAAATTGTAATAAACTTAATGAGTTATTGGATATCCTATTTTCAAAGGATGTGAGAATGATCATGACTATTGATCATAATTATTTCATTTACGAGTATATTTTATTTATAATGGTTGTATATGAAATTTTAAATGACCAAACAAATAGTCATGAATTTCTACACTGAAATTCAAAGTTTAGACCGAAGACAATGAAAAATCCGATTCTTAAGTTGTGAGGCTAAATTGTGCCACTAAATTATGTATCTGTGTTTATGATTTTCAATTGAAACCTACCAAAAAGAGGATGCTCTATATCCAGAGGTGTAGCCAAAAATTTATTATACTAATTTTAGGTCTCCCTATTAAAATGATATTTTTATCAAAAATTTGTAATCAATAACGAGTGATTAAACTCAATCAGTTTGTCAAGTGGCTCAACGGATTGAATTCAATTTCTAGTTATTGATCGAGTTTGAGAATTTTAGTATACATAATTGCAGACTAGATGCAATTTTTTAGCTAATTTTTGTTATACATAAAATATCCCCTTAAAATTAACTTTATTTCTAAAAAAACAATTTAAGATCCTCATAATTGATCAATATGTTTTTTGAAAAAAATAAAATGCTATAGTACGGTGTCATTTTAAAGTGACACCGATTTTCATCGGAAACCGACACCGGACAACCATGAATGAACACCCCTGATTATGACACACGCAGCTAAATTGTGCTACTAAATTATGACACACATGCATCTAAGGAGGACTAGACTCCTTATTCATATAGTATCCCAATGGTGTATAAAAAAACTAAAGTTGCAATCTAACTTCTATTCATATTCATAGTATGATTTCACATTTAAGCTGAAAACTAAGAAAACATAGAATATGTGTTATGTATATAAAACTGTGCTGCGCGTACATGATACAGATACAGATACAGATACATATATAATAAAAGCAAAATAACTCTGTGCCTCTGGCCATGGAGAAAACCTTATTATCGATCACAATTAAGCATGATTTAGAACACTATTATTATTAAGCTGTGATTATATTAGATAGATATAAAAGTATAAAGTAAACCGACGGAGAAATATATATATCTAATTAATTAGAACATGTCAGAGATGGTAGGAAGCTTCACCTCGCCTTTAGAAGAGAGAGGAATGGTGAAGTTTCCGACCACCGGAAGGTCCACGGTGAGTCCGATATCCAGCTGGTAATCAATGTCCCAATCTCGGCCGACGTCCTTCGCCAAGCTTATCAGTATGGAGTGCGGAACTTTCACCCCCACTTCCAGCATCGTCGAATCGCTCGCTTTCAGAGATCCTGGATCTGGCACCGTCCCCGTCGCAATTTCTCTGCAATTCGAACCAATCAACATACAGTCTCGACAGAACACCATCATTTTATTCCTCCTCGAGATAAAACATCCACATTATTTCGTTCATACTCAATCAATCAAGATCATTAGAATCCATCAATCATATACAGTCTCTCTCAATAACATCATTTCATTTCTCCAGAAGTTAATCCATCAATCATTCATACAGTCATTCCTCCAGAAGTTAAACATCATCGTAATTTCTTTCATGTTGAATCAATCGATCATCAAATCATTCGAATCGATCAATAACATAAACGTCTGATATTATCTATTTCCTATTGAATGATTCGTAATCGTCTAATCGATCGTGAAATTTTGCCCTAACTTAATTACAGAATTAAAAAAACAGAGGAAAATGGAAGGAACGAATCACGAACCTGCCGTCGCTTTTGAGATTGTAAGAAATCTCGCAGATCGGAATGGAGTGGGAGTAAGGATTGGAGACGGAGACATTGGCCAAATACTCGACGGAATCGCGGCTGAGACGCTTGAAATCGACGTCGGTGACGGAGGCCTCCGGCTTCGGCATGTTGGCGACCTTCTCGGCGACGAAGTTCTTCGCCTTGTCAATCAAACCGGCCATTGGAGAGAGATTGAAGAGAATCGCAAGAAGAGGAAGAGATTGAAAGCGAAGAAAAAACATGAGGAACTGAAAAATGAAGAAGCGGTTCCTTATATACAACGTGGAGACCGGAGAGAATGGCGTTGCGTCTAAATATTTTGAATCGGCAAAGTTTCACACGTGTTACTTCGCACGTGTTGCTTCTGCGTTTAAAGTCTCGTGATGGAGGTTGAATATTCGTGACGGTGACACAATTAAAGAGAAAATGGATATTGAAAATAAGGAAGTTTATTTTTATTAATGAAATTTTCGAAGGTCTGTTTTTTCTCAATTCAATTTCAAATAAATAATTATATTCTCAAGTTAAAAAAATAAGAAAAATAAAATTGTCGATGGAGTGGAAGAAAAATAATGGAATTTTTCAAATGACATTATCGACCACTATTCTAAAAAATTTAGTATTTCATTAGTACATATTGTGAAAAAAAAAAAAAAAAAAAAAAAAAAAAACGTATTTGAGAAAACCTTTTCACAGTTAAAAATAATAATAAAGAAAAATGGAAAGTATATTAATTTTAGTTGTAATCCCATTCAAATAAATTTGATCGAAACAATATTTGTGGTCTCTTTCTTCATTTAAAAAAAAACAAAAAAGAAACAAACATTTTCAACGGTATACATTTCCGTCACCACCTATTTCCAATTCCATATACTTTTTCACGGTTAAAAACGTATTGATCAAAGTTGGAAATGAAATCAATTTTGTATCAGAATCCACAAATCTCTACCATTAAGGAAAAAAACATAATTTTGTTAATCTGTTGGTGAATTTTGATTTCCATAACATTAAATCTATTAAAAGAATACCGACAAAATTACAAAAGCTAATTACAAAAATGGGTAGAAAAAATATTATAAAAAACAATAAGTGTTTTGTAAATTAAAATATATAATATATAATCTATTTTTTAGTTGTAACGTAAATGGGTCCTACCACAATAGTTTTTAAAACTAGTTCCAACACCCGAAAATTGATATTTATCTATTTTCTTCGAATATATACTCAAAAGAATAAAATATAAAATTTATTTTTTAGCTCTACCTAGAAGAGGTTAAATTGAATAATACAACTCAACTAATATATAGATATAGTATTAAGGACACAGAACTAATTTTTTTTTATTATTATTATTAAAGTCGAGTCTTCCAACATATATGTTTACTTAAATTAAAACTGTTATTTCTGAAATTATAGAGACCACTTTTTTGTAGATAAAAATTATAGAGACCTAGAACAATATCTGAATTATAATTTGCCCTAAAAATTATAATATGAATTGGGTCCACAAATTATGGTAATAAGGCATTTAAAAGCAACGGTCCAACTTTATCACGTTCAATTTATTTATTTAACATAACTTATCACGTTCATTGAATTCTAAATAATAAAATTGAATTCTAAATAATAATAAAATTAATAAAGTAGAATTCCGAGCTCATCTTGTTCAATTAATCTGGAATTAGAGTCGGTCGAACATCCAGAATAATTTCTCTCTCACTATTAAAATACAATTTAGATATGGCTCTTAATTAATTCAAATTTAATTTAATTTTCAATATTAAATATTATGAATTGATCTAATTATTAATGTGATTAGAAAATTAAGAGGTTATAAATTTAAATTAATTATGCTCGTGTAACTTATGATTAAGAAGTCAAATTTATTTTTGAACATGTAAAATAGTTTGATCTCAAGTAAGGAATTTGTAGGCACTACATAATCCAACTCATAAATATCATTATTTTTAGTAAATAAATATCATATTTTATACTCCTAACCAGAATAGTAATCTACAAGGAATTAAAACACATAAATTTACATTAAAAAAAGAAACACAAAAAGGTTATAAATTAGTGGGAAGGAATTTAATTTGTTTGAGAAGAGGGGTTAAGGATTGCATGAGGAAATGAGAAGGATGGTTGTGAATTCCCTCATAAGAAGTCACAACAATGCTTGTGTCATTTGATTGCCTTTGAATTTGTTTCTTCACATTGCATGTAAGCTGTGTACACCTATAATAGCTCCTTCACCATTCATTAAAAAAAAAAAATCCCTCAATTTGAGATCAAACAAAATAAACTATATAAAAAACATCCATATATAATATTGCAGTATTTATTTTTTTTTTTTTACAAATTATTATGGGTTTTGAAAAGATTTTGGACATGTTTGGCTAAGAGGATGGGTTGGGTTGGGTTGAGTTGGGATGAGAAGAGAAATAAGTGAAATAAGTTTATGTTTGGAGGGAAGGAAAAAAAAGATAAAGTTATGTTTGATGCGATGGAAAGAGAATGGTTGAAATTTTTATTTAAATAAAAAAATGAACTAATAATTTTTTTAATAATAAAGTTATGTTTAATGGGATGGAAAGTGAATTGTTAAATTTTTTATTTAAATATAAATATAAATATTGAGTAGTTTTTTAATATTTCAATAAAAACGTGGGGCACACACGTGGAGTTGATGGACTTGTGGAAGTTCATGAGACAAACATGGAATAGAAGTCAAGCCAAGCCAACTTTACGGTTTATCGATGGGGGCAAACATGTCCTTTGTTTGTATTCAATTTTATTTATTTATTATTATTATGGAAAACTTACTAACAAAAATTACAAATCTGTTAGACTTAAAAAAATAGTAAATTTAATAATTAGTATCAATGAGTATTTTCCGCCCTAAGTTATTAAACTCAAAAATAAAATTCAAAATGTTGATATGATTGACCGACTGGGTCGGTGGCCCAATTGATTATCTGATTTTGTGTTAATCCATTTTTACTCCGGTGTCACAGTTCGATCCATGGAATTGATATTGTTGTAATCATTTTCCCCCGATTTAAAGTAAAAAGAAAAAAAAAGTTGATTATGATTGTATAAAGGTTAAAATACCATTTTGGTCCCTCAACTATCAACTTAGTTCCATTTTGGTCCCTAGACTTTTAAAAGTCTAATTTTAGTCCTCAAACTTTGGCAAAAGCTTAGAAATAGTCCTTAGGTTAAAAAAAAACTAAACCATGGTTTAAAATTTGATGAGTTGGCAAAAAATAATAATAAAATAATTAAAATAGCTTAGGTGGACTTCATTTTCTCCATCTCTTTTTTTCACCCTTCTTTTTCCTTATCTTCTGCAATTGATTTTCCACTTCCATTCCACAAATCTCCCCTATTTCATTATTAACACTAAAAGGTTAAAATACCATTTTAATCACTCAACTATCAACTTGGTTTCATTTTGATCCTCATAACACAAATCTCTTAACACAAATCCCTCATATTTCTACAAACACTCTCAATCTAGAAATTCATGTATTATACTAAAAAAAAAATCACTAAA
>JBBMEF010000022.1:1027776-1043612 GCA_037832685.1 Sicyos baderoa | reverse complement strand
AAAAATAAAGAGAAGAAAATTTGTAAATAGGAATTTAAAAAGTAAAAAATGGATTAAGAAAAGAAAAATGAAAAAAAGGCTTGGTTATCTCTCCCCTTTCCCGGTGGGAAAAAATAACCCAACTGGCCAAACAGTGAGATAAAATTTCTCTTCCCTTCCCACTGATAACCAAGTGAGCCAAACATGCCCTAATTGTGAGCGTCTGAGCTTCAACTGGGATCGAATCGTAACGCTGATGTTGAGCTGGTTTACAATTAAACAATAAAATTATTGTATCACTCACACATTCGGTCGAACTATTAATTATACACAAATGCTATCAGTTATGTAGTACTGGTAAATACTTTTGAGTTAAATTTGCTTCTCTCTAACCTCACTTAATTTTCTCTAAAATATTCTTAATTGTCGGAGTATTGGCGCTCATCACCAACCAACTCATCGGTCATCTTTTTTGCAAGTCATTCCGAGTCCCCTAAAATACAAATTTATCGTGGATAGATCCATTTGATAGGAAAATAATATGAATATTAAACCCAAATTTGATGTATTTAACCTAAAATTATTAGATTCTAAAAAAAAAATAACCTAAAGTTATTATATGAATTGGATTTGGATCCACCAATTATGGTGAGAAAGCATTTAAAGTAACGCCCAACTTTTTTCACGTGCATTGAAGTCAAAACAATAATAACAATAAAATAAACCCCACATGCAACTTTTCTTTTTTGTATAAGTGTGACCGTTCGGGTCAGCTTTCACGCACTTCGACTAATGTCACGGACATACCGCCTGATCATACAACTTTTTGCACGAGAAAAAATATGAGTTGAAAGATTATGTACCGTCAAAAGTATGTTTTGATTAGTTAAATTTCACACACTTATACAAAGCTCAATAATAATAATTGACGTACAAAGTTTCAAATCCTCCCTAATCCCTATGAGAAGAAGAAAAAAAGTTCTTAAAAAAAAAAACTAGTTCAAGTTTAAGTTTAGTAGTTCAATTCCATAAAATAGACCAACATGAATACAAAACACCCACATTTGTTGAACTAAAGATTTCTTAAATAAAAAAAGTTAATTTATTTTTATTTACTTAATTGTTAAAAATAACGACAAGCATCTTATCTAGGAGAAAGGATCAATCAGTTTACAATCTCCTGATCTCATACACTAACAACTAACAAGGTTATTGGGGGAGGAAATGCAAAGCTTATGGCAACAACTCAATCCAATAATTATGAAGAAAAAATAACAAAAATCAGAAGAAACAAACCTCAGAATAAAGGCTTCTTTCCGTTTAACAATCCGAGCAGGTGATCTATAACTTGGGGCCCTGCATCACGCAGACCAGAATGCATAAATTCATTGGTGACCCACAGCCTTATTCCTGCTATTTGTGAAGCTGTCTCCATGGCCAGCTTGATGTTTACATACATATCTTCGTAATAAACCGCAGCTGCGACCGGAACCTGTGAACGGAATCGGAAGAATATGTTAACTTTTTGTCAACAGAAAAACCCCAAGCCAACTCTAATGTTTGTCACAAAAGGAAGTTGTATCGGTAAAACGACGACAGTGGATGATGGAGAGAGAAATACAATTGTAGAGAAGCGTTCGAACTTGAAACCAAATGGGTAAACTGACGACTTAGTAACTAAGTATACAAGCAAGGTGCAGGAGAAAGCTGAGCATCAACTTTATATGCATCTATGGTAGACTAGGGCTGGGCAAGTTAGTATGTTTTACAGTAATTGACCCAAAGAAGATTTTTTGGGTTAGAGAAACTCATAGGACCCAAATAACCAAATGTAAGGTACCAACCTAAAGGGCATATTAGTATTAACGGGTAATGTTAGGGGTATAAGGGTAATTAGCCAAAGAGTAGTTAATGGGTAATAGTAGGGGCATAAGGGTATTAGCCAAAGAGTTAGATAGAGCAGTTTATTATAAATAGAAGGATGGGGTTGAAGAGAAGTATCCTTGCACCAAATAATTGCTTACCTTCTCCCTTCCACCAAATATCTTGTTAAATTAGGTTAAATCACCAATCAACCAAAAAGTTTAAACTCAAGGTAATTATAGCGATCAACAATCCCCTCATTTATGGGATTGAAAGTTTGAGAAATGCCCATTAAGTGGAATTCAATTTTATTTGGGAAGAAATGACTTGGCAAGAGTTTGAGCAGATGACCTCCTACTCTACTACCATGTTAAACCGTGTTTTGGGTAAATTTTAATGTTATCAACCAACATATCCTAACAAACTCCTACTTATTTGCTTCTACTGATTCGTCCAAAAATGCAGGAGAAACACAAGTTCATTTTTTGCTCAATTGGAAATGTAGAATCACTTGAATAGAATACCTTGTTATTTTTAAGAGCAGCAATGTCATATAGGGCAGGCCAATCCTCCTTCTCAGCCAATATATGAGCGGCTTCTTTGAATGGTTTCAAGGCATGGATCTCATCGAACATCCACGGGAAGATCATCTGCAGAAGCATTGCAAATGGAACATAAATCTTTTTTTTTTTAGTTTAATGGAACATAAATCTTGATCAGGTATGAATGAGCAGAAGTTCTGATGTCTTTATATTGAATTTATATTTTATCCAGAGTCAAGACATAACCTTATAAACTCGGATGGCTATTTACTCACTCACCATGATGATATTTTATTCTATTAGTAATAAAAATCTAAGCATATGGTTAAGATACTTATCTTTGATCAAAAGATCAGACGTTAGAATTTTCACTTTTTCGTTGAACTGAAAAGGCGTACAATTAATAAAACACCCTATATACAGGTTACGAGCACAATGCCCCTACCTCTCCAGTGAAATACACAGGGCATCCTTCTTTTACAGCCTTATTTGTATCGAATTCGTTCCCCGCTTCATTCCTTATTTTTTGAGCAGACCAACGAGATGAGGCGCCCTTCGGGGAAAAAGAATAGGAAGTTGCAAAGAGTTAGCTCTATAGAGAGTTTTCACTGACCAAATATAGTTCTAAAAGGGAAAGAAAAAAAAAATTACCTGGCAATATATTGATTCGTGCATGAGAACATAAAGAGGATTTGTATCAAATGAAAGCCAGGAATCAATCTGCAAATATGTCTAATTATTTAGAATCATTCAAGAATGAAGTTATAGTCATATTCACTGCCAATAGAAATTGTAGAATACTAACAGCATTGAGGAAGTAATAACTGATTCGTTTCGGTTCTCCAGAAACTAGTATAGGATCCCATACTCTCTCCAACCTGCCATGATTGATGGGGGAAAAGAGAGTAATTAGATTCCAGTAACTTGAATTTTTCTTGAGTTGGCCATTAACTTGCTCAAGAGATAGTAACCAGTAAGACAAAAACGAATATGCCTTACAGATAGTGCAAGCGCTCGAAACCTGTACTAGATCCTAAAGCAGAAAGACCAAGAGTTTGCAGCCCTTTAGGTGTCAAGATACCACCAGAGGGAAGATTAACCTATACAAAAACAGAGGGACAAAGGTTTTTTTCAGGGAAAAAAGATACCACCAGAGAGAGTTTTGAGCATTTAGGTCCAGTTTTTAGTATTATAATGACATAAGAAAGGAACTATAGACAAATGTACTCACCTTGCCTCCATTCTCCTCCAAGTATTTCACAACTTCACGGACGATTTCAACATCCTGAGGATACCTCTTGTAGTATTTTTCATTTTGAATTGTAACCTTTTCAAAGCATGCTCTATAAACAGAATCTGCGGTGCATCCATTCCCTATTGGAGGGATTCCTCCAGTTAAGAGGACTTGTTTCAATCCTTGTGGTGCAAAACTCAAATATGTAACTGCACAAAAACCACCATAACTCTGCACAAGGACAAAGATAATTTCCTTGAACTTGCAGTGATGTAAACTACCACAGATAACAAAAGCCAATAACTTGTATAAATCAATGCCACATTCAAAAATCCCAAAGCGAAGAAGTCAGCTAATTGCTTTATGCAAGTTCAACATGTTGAGGAAAGAGTACTAAGCTAAACATGTTGATTGAAATTTTGAAATAAATAAAAAAAAAAATAGTGAATTAAATACCTGACCCAAAATGGTCCATGGTGCAGCATCAGGAACTATTCGAGTCCTAATAAACTCAGCATCATTAACTATGTTATCAGCACGAAAATGCTTCAAGTAGTTGGCCAAGTCCTCTGCACTATGAAATTGCGACATGGACGATGGAGTCAAAGGAGTCGACAATCCTGTTCCCCGCTGCAATGATACATAATATGTTGTTGGAATAAAAGATCAAGACAACAGTTTATATTTCAAATACCTTTGCAAAAAGGTAGTCCACAAAAGGCATACCTGATCCATCAATATAACACGAAATTCTTCACATGCTTTTTGTATCCATCCGCTCGCTTCAGTCGGCCGAGGACACTCAAATCCAGGTCCACCTTGTAAGTAAACAAGGTATGGCATTGAATGCTCTTCTTTCCCCACTGCAATGCGGATTCAGTATTTGTTAAAGAAAACAAGTAGTACAATCATAATTGGTTTACGAAAATGTAACTGCCCAAACAACTCCTGTACATATAAGGATTGACAAAATAAGTCTTGACTTTGAAAAGGGACGGATTTCCAATCAAGTAATCAGTAATCACCATCAGATAATTTTTTTTTTTTATATCCGTGACTGCTCGGGCCAACAACCATCAATAATCTAATACATCATCATGGATTGATCTAATGGTTAAGAAAGTCTTAAGAAACTAAAAGGTTGTAGGTTTAATTCATAATGTTAACCTAACTAAGAATTAATTTCCTATGGATTCTTTGACGGCCAACCATTGTAGGGTGATTTGGATTAATTGATCTTATTGACAATAATCGAGGTGCACTAAGTTGGCTCAGACACTCAAGAATATAAAAACAAGAAAACGAAGTATCTTAGGCCTTGTTTGATAACCATTTGGTTTTTTGTTTTTGGTTTTTGAAATTTAAGCCTATTCTCACCCAAATTTCCTACAATGTGTTCCACCATTCCTACCATATATCCATATTTTCTTAAGAAAGTAGGAGAATACTAACCAACTTTTAAAAACAAAAACAAACTTTTGGAAGCTACTTTTTTTTTGTTTTTAAAAGTTGGTTAGTGTTCTCCTACTTTTCTTAAGGAAAGATGGATATATGTTAGGAAGGGTGGAACACATTATACAGAATTTGAGCGAGAATAGACTTAAATTTCAAAAACCAAAAACAAAAAATCAAATGGTTATCAAACGGGGCCGTAGCAAAACAACTCTATTAGATTTGGATTAGTTGATCTCATTGTTTAAACCTCCTCCAAATTAACAATAACATCCATCTAAATTACTTCTCTGATAGCATAACTCCAAATTCTCAACCATTGAATCTCCATAAAAAAAAAACGAATCGAAAGTAAAATCAAAGTCAAAATAAGATCCGATTTACCTGAAACAACTTCCCGCGCAAAAACGGAGATCTTAGGAGAAGAAGTCTGATCTGGAGAGTAATTGAAAGGCACAGAGAAGTGATGGTCTCGGAGACGGAGCTCCGGCACTGAGTACCACGTGCCAGTCACGTGCTCCGGCGGCAATGTGCCGGCCATGATTGCCGATGAACGGGCGGCGGAGAGAAGGTTTGGGAGTGGAATTAACGGAAGGGAGCGGTAGGGGAGTGAGTGGAAGTGGAGGAGGAGTGGCTTTATCAAAAACGGCGTCGCTGCCGTACGAGCTGCGAACATTTTTGACGGAGTGGAATAGCTTAACTATGGTGGGTGGCGAATTATGGGAAAAAAAGATAATTAAAAATGATAAGGACACGTGGCAAAATCGAAGGATTTTGTTGTGTATAATAAAAATAATATGTTTATAGAGTAAAATTGATTTATAAACTTCTGATTAAAACTTATGGAATGTGTAATTTGATTGGTAATTGGTATGATGTCTAGAAATCAGCATTGATCTTTGAAATTCACTATAGTAAAATGCTTTGAACTGAAAGAACAAATCATGAACAACACAACACAAAACCCAATACAAACAAAACAAACCATCCAAAGACGAAAAAACTTCACAATCTTAGCACGATACATAGATTAGTTCTCATGTTGCCATATTAATTTTGAGATGTAACTTCATTGTTATACCACGAAGAACAAGCACGACAAGATTTACACGTAAAATACAAATACATATAACAAATAATCAAGGATCATACAACTGTTACAATTAGAAACAGCCCAAAAATTTCTTTGGGACGGTTCCAGTCGCTCGAAATTTGGCAGCCGTCTCTTCCGCCTTCAGCAGCTCCTCTGAACGTAACGCTTCCACCGTTGCCTTTTTTTCTTCTGCCTCTTTGTGAACAAAAACCACTTTGTTTTTCATTTTTTCTCCATATTCTGCCTTTTTCTTCTCCAATTGTTCCTGTAATTAATTCTCCAGCTTCTTAAAAACAAATATTTCAACCCTATTCTGAACACTCCCATCTAGTTTTCTTCTGTAATAAATTTCATATTACATATCTAATAAATTTAGACTCTATAATTAATTATTATCTAATGATCGGTGGCGCAATTGGTTATCTAGTTTGGTGTTAATCCATTTTCACTCTACAATCACGGGGTTCGATCTTGCAATAATAAAAAAATGACGATAGAGAATACATTTTTCGGGACCTGGCCCCGCTGAAAAATGAACATCCCTTCGTACACCCATTATCCTTATTTGCCAATTAGGATAAACTCAACTGGTCAAGGCACATTGTCTTTTTTGTTTTCGACCAATTAGAGAATCGAATCGCTTACTGCTACATATGATCGAAATCCAAGAAATGAGTAGTAAAAAACCGTCTAATTGGAAATTACTTGTTAAATCCCAGGAATGAAAACAGGGCTTAACAGTACCTCAATTTTTTTCAACTTGGCTTCCAGGTTGGCTTTTTTGCTGTTCTCCCATGCAGATACAGCAGAGAGCTTCTTTTGGGCCCTATTAAAAATTGTTCACAAATACTTTAGTTGAGGACATAAACAGTAATGTGATGCAGCAAAAAAGTTGAATTTGATGATAGTTTAGAATTGGGTTTTTTCACAAATGACAAAAGAAGACAAGACATAAATGGAATCTGAGCTAGCTAGCAAGTAAATAGGATGAGTTTCATTCAAAGCCTTACTTGTTCTCAGCCTTTGATTTTTCACTATCTTCCCAGGCCTTGATGTAGGAAAATCTTTTTTCCTTTTCAACCTCAGCAAGAGCAATATCTAAGCAAAACAATGGACAGTCATGTCAGTTTGTGAACTATCTTCTAATTTCTAAAGCAAATTAAATGTATCAACCTTCAGGACAATGTTATAAAACTAGACGATAACCGATATAAGATGCGTGCTGTAAACTCACCCCTATCAATTGATCCACCGGAAGCTTTCTTTGGTACAGAATCTTCTTTGGTTTCTGCCAAGATCCGAACATAGAAGAACAAAAAACAAGTTACAAAACTATCAAAGCTCCATTGCAAAGGTTTTCAGGATGATTAATTAGTGCAATAAACAAAGGTAACAGTATCAAACAAGCTTTAAGAGGCAAAAGTTTTCAAGGTGGGACGAAGGCAATGCTATATTAACTTTTCTGTATGTAAAACTTTTGTAGAAAATATAGACGAAACTAAATTGAAGTATACGCAGTATAAAATAACTTTGTGATGTCTATAATAAATTGCTTTTGTTCATTTCTGCTAATCTCATTTTCATTTCTGCTAATCTCAAAACACATAAACACATAAGGTAGTTTGTCATTAAGTTGCAAGGTGTGTTTGTGCCACCCAGAAACGAGGAGAATAAGAATGAGGATAATTCCTTGTGTATGAGCAACGGGGAAGCATTCCCCTATAATCACGTTATTCAAAAATCACATTTTTCATTCTTCTCCTAACTACTTTTCATTATCCCCCAGCAACTTTTTATATATCACATTACTAATTTTTACTCTGATCATACTCATTATTTTAGTTCTTTCATAATCATTTGCTTCACCTCAAAACACAAATAATCACTCCTCATAATCATTTCCCTCCCTATTCCCTCCCTAATTTGCAATCCCCCGTATTCGTTACCATTCCACTTCCCCTTCCCCAAACATATTCTAAACAAATTTTATTATTTAAAAAAAAAAAAAAAACAATTTTTATTAAAATTCTCGGCCAATTTTGTTGAGTAAGAAGAATATAATGACAGAAAGGAATAGATGTCTATCTTCAAGGAGACGATAGACAGCTGTACTTAATTATTAGAATTAGCATCTTCAAAAGTTTCGATAGAGACAAATTGTCTTGATTCTACCTTACCCAAACAACAATGTACTAAATCATCATATTAGAAAAAGCTTTAGCTTATTTTTGAAAAATATCTTCCTTTACACCCATAAAGGTAGCAAGTAATCAAAAGCTAAAGCATGATTATCAATTTATCTACAACTTTAAGCATATTGAAGAATAAATTAAGAGGTCGTTGAAATCACAGAATATATAAGAAACGCCAATGGGCCCAGTACACCATATCTCACTAATAACAAAACAAAGAGAGGGGGAAGACTATTCATTCCAAGCACAATTTGTCTCGGTCCGGGGTGTGAGCAATAAAAGCAGGCTGGACCCAAGCTTTTTCCCTTCAAGAGGCACTAAAACCTATTTCTATTCCCTTCTAGAGACTTTCTATGGTAAGAAATATTTAGGTCATACGAATGGTATAAGCCTACTATGTCATCCAATATGAGTCATATTTGTCTTCCGTAAATTAATATCGTGTTGGGTTTTGTGAATAGAAGTAACTAGTAAGAAAGAATTAATAGAGAGAATCAATTTAAAAACATTGAGAGAAAGAGTATTCGAACCTCTAATAGTTGTCTAAAAAAAATGAACTAAGAACTAAAGAACACATAGCCTAACAAGTAACCAGCAAAGGCACCCATTGCCATTCCCAAATGTTGCAACCACCCACCATTCTTGAACTAAGAAAATAAAATATAGAAAAATATTAACAAAATTATTTTTTAATAACATTCGCCGCATAAGAATATAATTTTCTCCAAGATGATAAGAAATTCAATAACTTCCATACATTTGAAGGCGATGGGTTCACATTTAATTTCCAACGCACCACTGACATACAATGGAGATAGAATATCACTATCATGATATGGATCTTACTTAATTGGAATTGTAATGAATTTTTAGGCATCAACATCACTCCCCCAATCTCTATCCAAGATAGCAAGTGTTACAACTACAAATAGTAATACACGATAACGTTATAACTTAAGAATTTGAAGAAATTGCAGCTTTAGAGAAAATTTACTAACAAAAAAGCTGCGTTTCATTGATTTTCTTACTTTTTCCATTGTTTTGATTCTGCCAAACACATAGAAAATTACCGATTCCTAATTGTTCTCTTCTACTCGTTTTGATTCTAATTCAGAGTAAAAGGAAACTCCAATTTCCGAAGCTTTTCCCTACATCAAACTCGAGTAGATTCTATTCTTCAACTTGACTATATCCATTATCGACGCTCAAACAGAGCGTGACGATTATAGCAAAACGAAGCCTGAACTCCCAATCTATGCAAAGTACGCATAAAATTATCTAACAATTCAACTAAGCGAATCATTCACAATCAAAATCTCCGATCATAGTAACAAATGAGACAAAAACGAACAGATCGATTTCGTTCCAATCCCTAGCAACAATCAAAACACATACAATCAACAGAAAAAAAAAATCCAAAGAGAGAAGGAACAAGAGATTACTATTAACGACTGGCACCGTAACCAAAGCCTTTTCCTTATCCGCAATCGCCGGCGCCGGCGCCGGAGCCGGAGTAGAAACAGAATTTTCTGGCGCCGTAACCATCGTTCTCGGAATTCAGAGAAGAAATAAAAAAATGAAAATCCTCCAAAAAAATATGAACAACGATAATCGGCTATCTTCCGTGGGCCTCTATATTTATACTCTCGAGCTAACCGAGCTCATGAGAAAATGGTGATGGTGTAAGGTTTACAACTGACAGTGGGTTTTGCATGAGAGGTTCATGGTTTATGATGCGGCTTCGGTCTGTCAGCCGTTGATTTGGTTGACTATGTGCGGACCATGGTCAAGGTTTGATCCGACGGTTAGTGTTGGCGGGCGAATTCGGCGCGACTACGCGTTCTAATCGTAGCTTATGGACAGCTAAAATGTGGTAATCAATGGTATTTTGCCACGTCAGTCAGATTCGATGTGGAGGTGTCGGCAAGATGAAACGTCGACGTTTCAGTAGTGTATTGAATGGAATAATTGCTTTATTTAATAATGATCGTGGTCGACCCGACCATCTGGCCCATTTTATGAATAATTTTTGTTTTTTGACTAAAATATCTGCCGGAATATTTAGCATAGTTTTGGAATTTTTATTGAATAATTTACGTTCTTATATGCTTCATAGACCCTTTTTTTTATAATTTTTAAATTCTGTCTGAGCTAATTTGATTAATGTCACCACAAATATTGTCTCATCCTATTAAAACTGGAAAAAAGAGGGTAGAATATAAAGTTCAAAGTAGCATAGAAGAATTGTAGTAAAAAAAAAAAGAGCAATTTGGGTGCACCCCGAGGTAGCAACCCCACCGTAATACCTTTCATTTAGAGTCATACATCTTTTTTTTTCTTTTAATTTTTTTTTATAATAAATATAAAGTAAAAAAAGAGATGAGATGTGTGGCACCAAATGTGCCACATGGGTGGTATCACAGTAGGGGTGCACCCAAATTACTCTAAAAAAAAGAGGCAATTGAGAAAAAAAATGAAAAAATTTCAAGGAAGTTATTTGATTGCATGAGTTTAATTATTTTGGTAAATTCCTGTCCTTTGGATCACATGGAACTATTTCAAAGTTAGTTGTATTATTTAATAATTAGTCGGTATTATTGTTTTAAATCAACAAATATGAATATCTATGGCATTTTTTCTTTTTTTACTGTATTTTTTCAAGATCTTCCCTAAGTTGAATTAAAATAGTTCTTTTTTAAATGGGAATATTTATCACCATTTCATACCAAAAAAAAGAAGAAGAGTATTTTCGTCTAAGCTGCGTTGTCTGTTACAATAAATACGCTGGCGCATTTGGCGCATAAAGGCCGCAAGAGATATGAATATGCATGGCTGGATTTAAATTTCTTTTTTTAGATTCTCAAAATAAAATATGAATAAAATAACTTTATATGAATAAAATAAAGTAGGAAGCAAAACAATATTTTTTACGAAAAATGTTTGACGACACGAAGATAGCATACTTTCATGGACATTTTGTATAACCTAGTAATTATGAGATTATAGGTTCGAATCTCCCTCCCCTAATTTTATTATATAAAAAAAATATAGTTTTTTATACTTTAATTCAATTCAACATTGATTTTTCAATTTAAAAAAAGATAGAAAAATAAAATTGCAAAGGTCAATTATTAACGTATTTATTATACTAGTTGAATTATATCTACTTTAACTTATATTAATTAGATCATATTGATCTATCAACCATAATAATAAATTCGCTATAAACAAGCATAACTTCTTCAAGAGTTAGCTCTCATTTGCCCAATGACCAAGAGAAAACAACTAACAAATTTGAGAAAACATAACCTTTCATAGTTAATGTTTAATCATTTTGACAGATACTATCAATCATTACATAAATTGAAAGTTTATAAATTTATTCATACAAACTCCAAAATTTCAAGGAGTGAAATTTGAGCTTTATATATATACACACCATTACAAACTCTCAATTCAAGTAATTAATGGAAATTGAAAAGGCTTAGAATATGGAAAAGGACCAACGAAAAAGAATAATGTTCATAAACTACATCATGAAAATAAAATAAATGGCAGTGTCAATGTGACAATTCACCCAAAGGGGACTAATAGAGAATAATTATAAGTGTGGGGTAGTAATGTAAGGTGAAAAATAATGGGTTTTTTTTAATAAGGTGAAAAATAATGTTTGGGTTGTAAAACTGTTTTTTTTTTATTTATTTACTTTTGTTGGTGGGATGAATTAGATAGCTCTTCCTTTGATGATATCAATGCTCATCTCACTCGGATCTGTTGCTTGTAATTCAAATTGAATTCCATCCAACTCTCTTTTGAATCTGTCTTTGGAACTTGCATACAACATTTTACTTCTTATTTTCGACGTATCAGGCGACCTACATAATTTTTTTTACAAAAGTTTAAAAGATAAATTATTGATGATAGCAAGAATCAAACTCAAATGACATGATATATAATTTGATAATTAAGATGCTACGTGTGCTAATCATTTCACCTCAAATATTATTGATACATTTTAATTATGTATTATAAATATTAATTAATACATTATTATATATTATTAATATCCAATGACTATGATTGCTATTTTTTTAAAAAAATAAAAAAGTGACCAAATTTATAATATTTTTATTATTATTATTTTAATGCAACTCTATCATGTAGGACCTTATGAAATTAGAGAGTCGGAATCATCTTCTCAAACTAATGTTAATAAAAAAAGTGATTAAACAAGGTAATAAAGATAAGTTTTTGAGCCAATCTTAATTACCTCATGACAGCAATCTAATTAAATGATTTAACAGTATGATAAATATGTTGGGAGCGATTATAATACCAGGAAACGAAGAAAATCTTGCTTTTCTGGACGTTCTCATCGGTGGTAAAGTCAAAGTCAAAGACAGCATAACGACACTCGTTAGCAGGGATGGCAGCGGTAAAATCATCGTAGGTTTGGTTGTGATCACCAACCTTATCAACAGTGACCTGCTGGATATTCTCCTCAATCTTGAACACAATAAACCTGTATTTTCTTTTGGCCTTCAAATCCAAAAACCTGAGCTTGCACTCATCATGCACTGCCATTCCTGATGATGCATTTGCCTATCAAAATTGCAAACACAAATCCTTCGTTTAAACTTTTGAATTGATGGATGATTTAACAAGTTTTAACATGATATCAGAGAATAAAATTATGTGTCAATTTTTTTTGTCCAAATCATTTCATCTCTAATTTAATATTTTGATTTCAACTTTATTAGTGATTTAACCGGTTTCAACGTCAATAAGAAAAAAAAAAAAAAAATAGAGATCGAAAGAGCTTGAAACATACCATAATGTCTGATTTTCAGAAGTTGAACAAAGAAAACAAAGTGAGGGAGATTTTTGTGTTTTTTTGGGGTTTTTTATTTTTTGTTTCTCTTTGCTTGAGATATAGGAAGGAGAGGTTTGAGGGAGAAAATGAAGATTTTTTTTTCCTTTTTTTCTTTTTGGATATCTCAAATTCTCTCCTTACTTGGCCTTTGTTGTTGTATATTTGGTCAGTGTTGGAATTTAATATATAAAGTAATTTATTTGGACTATGTCTTCCCTTTTTGTTTGGTTGGCCTTATACCTCGCTGTTTGTGTTGCAAATTAGCGCCTCAAAGAACTCCTTCTAATCTGAAAAAGTTAGAGATTAAGATAAAGGGACTTCCCTAAATTTTGCCCTTCAAATTCGGAGACCAAATCATTTTTTCAATTGTCTTATTATTATTATTATTATTATTATTACTAATATAATTTGGAGGAGAACCACAAACCCTACATCAGAATCCTCTCAAATAAAAGAGAGTTAAATACCGATTTCCAAAATTCAATTCGTGACCATAATGTTGGTATGAATTACCGCAAAACAATAAAATTAACCCCTCACAAATCCTTTAGATTTCAATAATTTTATTATCGGTTGAGATGTTTAATGCAAATGCAGTAAAGTTTTTTTTTAAAATTAATTCAATAATAAAATTATAGGTTCGAATATATAAGGTCTTCAAAATGATATAAAACACTGATATTTGTTTTATGTGTTTTCACCTTTTCAAACAGGCAATTATCATCCATAAATAAAAATATCTCATAAGCAAAAAGATTTATATACATATATACATATATAAACCAAGAAAATGTCTCGGACAAGGAGAATGAATATGGGAAGAATATTTTTTTTACCTTTACTAAGGTTATTAAGAATTATTCCTCCCATAATCGTATATTCATTCCACCATAATTTTATTCCTCCTCTAACTACTTTTAATTCTCACTATACTCACGATTTTGTTCTTCCATAATCATTTTATCATTTTGAATCTTAGATACAAATAATTATTCTTTATCTCTACACCCCAAACAAAATTCTCTATATTCTCTCTTTCATTTTCATCAATCATTTCTATAATCATTCTTATTCTCTTTGCCTTAACCTAGTGGTTTTATACTCGATATCATATGGTATAATGAAGTTCAAATCTCAGGGATGATACTGCATAAACATAGACTAGATTTGTATATAAATATATCTCTATAAATTATTAAAATCCAGGCATTCGAGATATTAGGCAAAACTAATTACATATATCTATTCATAAATTCAGGTTCCTAAGAATATACACATCAAACCTTAATTATCAAGCTCCATATCATATGGTATATGCACCTCCTCCACCCTCCTTTTTCTTCCCACTGCCATCAACCTAATCACAAAATCAAACATAAATAACAAAACTAACAAATAGTACTAGTATTTTTTTTTCCCTTTTTCTATCCATACCAACTTGTACGCATTCGACTTGACCCTATAACATTTGAATGTCAAAAAAATTCGTTTGACCAATAGATCACTCTATAATATTTGAATGGTTACTAGTATAATAAGCACACTTTCAACCAACACAAACAAAACCATTTATTTTGCTCCACTTTAATCGAAGTAACCACACCCGTCTCTAGGCCAAATATCGGAAAACATTGAAGAAATGAAGACACGGGAAATGTCTACAAATTAATGTCACGAACCTAGAATCTTGAAACAAGCACACCTTCAAAACACAAACCGGAAAATTAGCACATTACTCCTATGATCGAATTTCAAAATTACTAAGAGAAAATCGAATCAGAGACTATAATCAGAAATTTGTAGGCCCCGTTTGATAACCATTTGGTTTATTGTTTTTGGTTTTTCAAATTTAAGCTTATTCTCTTTCAAATTTCCTACCATGTGCTACATCATTCCTATTATTTATCCATCTTTCCTTAAGGAAGTAAGGAAAGACCAACCAACTTTTAAAAACAAAAACAAACTTAAAAATTTGAAAGAAAATAGAAGGAGAATTACTTTCATCATGTTCTTCTTTGCTCGGAGCTTTTTCGCGGCAGTTTCTCTTTCTTTTAAAACCGGAAAAGGTTAAAAAATGTGGGATAAACAGGGCCCTACCGGGTTCGAACCGGTGACCTCTTGATCTGCAGTCAAATGCTCTACCACTGAGCTAAGGACCCATGGATGGTAACTTCTGTGGAATTTTAATATTGTATCATAAAAATATTTCTCCTCTCAGTTTTTGATTATAGATTTGTGTGTACAAATCACGTATGAATTATACTTTTATTTTTAGATGATAACTTTTACTTTTTTTTTCAATTAGTTAGGTTTCGTTAGACTAATCAAAACATAGTTTTTGAGACACAATGTTTAAATTCCACTTCAATTATAGTTAGAGTAAAACACAATTATTGATTAGATCTTTTTTTATAACCACCTGATTTTTTGTTTTTTTTTTTTATTTTTGAAATTAAGCCTACAATAACTACCTTACAATATGTTTTTCTTATTTGAATATCTACATCTTATCTTATATTTGTAGAAACACCACCAAAATTTAGAAACAACAAAAAGTAGCTTCCAAAAATTTGTTTTTGTTTTTGAAAGTTGGTTGACAATCACATAC
>JBBMEF010000022.1:1001699-1027676 GCA_037832685.1 Sicyos baderoa | reverse complement strand
AAAAAAAAAGTTGCTATATTTACAATATTTTTAAAAAGTTGCTATAATTCTAATGCAGAGTAGAAAATTTGCTATACAGTGCAAATTCCCTATTTTCTACCTTAATTAATATTGCAAGTTTCTTTTACTAAATTCATTAGAAAAAAGTTTCATTTAATAAATAAAATCATAAAAGCTAACTCATTAATAATAATAAAAAGAAACCGATATAAAGGACTTCAATGAAAACTTAAAAAAGGACGTCAATGTCAAGGAAGCAAGGTTGCGTTCGAAACGCACAAAAGAACAAAAGCTAACTCCAAAGTCCAAATCCCATCTTTAAAAAAAAAAATAGTATTGAATAATAAAGTTGGTTTTAAACTTTTTTGGCATGCTTGTTAGGTTCTTCTTGTTTCTTAAAATGAAGTAATTGTTTTTACTTTTATTAAGAGGAAAATCTAGGAGACAAATACCACGAGATTGAACCCGTGACCGTATAATTAAAATAGATTAATACCGATCAAGATAACCAACTGCGCCTTCGACCTATTGGCTATTAAGAAAAATATCTTACTTATAATTTGTAACATATTACTTATATCGTAAGGTTTTAAATCATGACTTTAATTGTTTTCGTATTGATTGGGACTACTTAGCATGACCCTAGGTTGTGATTCTATTTGAGTTATATATATTTTTAATTCTTAGATCGGGACCAAATTAGATGTATGTTAAATAGAGATGAATATTGCTCTCAAATAAAATGAAAGTCAAATACCAATTTCAAGATCAAATTTATGCATCATGTGGCCAACTTAATATAACCTAAAATCTTGTTTGGTTGGTCGCTTCGAATCGAGGAGTTTGGATTTGAAATCCAAAGATTTAAAAATAATTATTTGATAATTATTGAATTGCGAGGAACCAATATTTCATCGGGGTAATCAAAACAAAATTTAGGTATTGTTTGGTTTGCGGGTTGGTATCTAAATTTTCTGGAATCGAGTACCATAATCAAATTTCTCGAAATCTTTGACTACTGTGTTTGGTTTGTTGTATTAATAATAAATAAAAAAAATATAATTTAGTTTGTTTAAAAGATAAGTTTATGAATTCCCGAATTCTAAAGTGTGAGAATCAAATTTCTCAGAATCTTTACATTTACGAAAGAAGTGATTTCAAACCCCCGAATTCCAAACGGGGAAGTAAAAGACTTTTGTGAATTGATATATGTAGAGAGCGAGGGTGAAAACAGGAAGAGGGTGTATTAAATGCTAGCAGCCGCACCCACCTTCCCCCAAAAAAGTAATAATGTGCCCTAATTCTTCGTTTCTTCTTTCCCCACTAATGGCTTCAACAACATCATCATCTGCAACTCCAACTCCCAATCTTCTTCAATGTCCCCTTCATCTTCCTCCTCCTTCTCCGACCTCGGCCTCGGCTACGCCATTGCCATAGCCCTCGCCTTCCTCGTCCTCCTCTCCGCCCTCCTCCTCGCCTTCTACGTCTGCTGCCGCACCTCCCCCCACCGCCACCACCTCCGCCCCCCTCCCCCCTCCCGCTCCGACGCCGGAATCATCCTCCCCCAGATCATCTTCGTCGCCGACGACCACGCCGCCGCCCCCGACGACGACGACGACGACGACCACGCCGCCCTCGGCCTCGATCTCCCCGTCATCAACTCCTACCCTAAATTCCCCTTCTCCAAGGACAAGTCCATGGCCGGCGCCGACTGCCTCTGCTCCATCTGCCTCTGCGAGTACAAGGAGGCGGAGATGCTGAGGATGATGCCGGAGTGCAGGCATTACTTTCATCTCTGCTGTCTCGATGCCTGGTTGAAGCTTAACGGGTCGTGTCCGGTTTGCCGGAATTCGCCGCTCCCAACGCCGCTTTCCACTCCGCTGCAGGAGGTGGTGCCGCTGTCGCAATACATGGCCGACCGGAGAAGAAGATGATCGGCGGGCGAGAGTCCAGTACAGTAGGTTATTCTCTCCTTTTCCTGATTTCGTATAATTCTGTGTTTGTTTTAGGGAATTGTAAATTATTTTGTTAGATGCTGAGTTTGAATTTTGAATTAGGGTAATGGATTTTTGTTGTTGTGTAGATCTGATAGTGTTGGATTCGTTATTCTGAAATTTAAACAACAAAATGAGACAATAAGAACCATTCATTTCCCCTTTTGTCCCTTTTCGTGCCAAAAAGTTGGCTTCACCTTTCATTTCCACTGTAGCCTCCCTCTTCTTAAGCTGCCCCAGGATGAAGGTTCGAGTCACCTTACGCACACTTAGACTAATATCAAACAAACTAGTAAAAAGTTAATTTGTAGGTACGGCAAGGGTTAGGTTTATATATAGTTCGGGAGTAAATTAATTTGTAGGAAATTAATTCTTAGGCAAGGCTTAGTATGGACTATACTCATCCAAGGAGAACTGTGCTTTGGGTTGGAGAGGTTATGGATTCTTTCTATCATGATTTTCAATTAATAAATTTTACAGATTTTCTTTATATCCAAATATTATCTGTATGTTACTCACATATTTTAGAGTTTTTTTTTTTTTTTTTTTTTGGAGAAATGAAGAAGTAGAGTGTATCTGTTCCATTAGGAATAAGAGGAAGAGGAAGAATAGGAATGAAGATAATTACTTATTTTGAGTAGAATCATTCAGCATAATAGCATGTTTCAAAAATTCATTTTTTTTTTTTTTTTTTAAATTGTCTTCCTAACCACTTTTTATTCTCTCTTTATATATCATATGCTTATTTTTCATTTTCATCCTATTCATTATTTTTTTTTTTTTCATAATCCTTGTGTGCACACAAAATAAAGATAATCTTTCTCTTCATCCCAAATACAAATATTTTTTCACCACATAATTATTTACTTTTTTATTCTGTCCCTAATTCTCATTTTCTTGAGATTGGTGGCTTATGTATTGTTAGAATTGGGCACAGTGATTTCATCCATAAGCCAAGTATCTCTGATGTTGGAATGATTGGGTAATTTTGGTTAAATTTTGTATGATTTGAAGAACTTTCAAAAGGACTGAACAATTTGGTTTTGTGATATTTATCCTTGAAAAGGTGGGTGATGTCTGACGAGCTATGATTTCCATAGGCATCTTAATAAGTCACCTTTCCCGAGTTTCATTATGAATCCATTGATTCCTCTCCGCATATTTTTCTGTGGAGAATTCAGGCAGGAACTTCTTTTTTCTTTTTCCTTTCTTTTTTTTTTAAATAAAAAAAAAACTGACGTGAATACAACTCTTTGTTGGGAGATTTACTTCTATTAGTTTATCAACGAGTTTGTGTACCAGTGTAGAAGTTTGACTTCTAATTTGTTGATTTTGAAAGAAATATACTGTTATAACTACTTAGTAGTTGGTGTGATTTACCTTCTAGTTTTTATCCAATCGTACTACCTTAAAGTGTGGATTCAGTGAGAAATCATTTTTGGACGATTTTACTCCTTAAATCACATCCTAAATTACTACCATGCCACCTATTTAAAATGTGTTTTAATTATTTAAAAATATTAATCATTCTTATAACGTAGAAGATAAAATATTTTTTATTCATACAAAAATGATAGGATATTTTGACCAAATCTCATAGATGTTAAGTACCCTAAATTGCAAACACGCTAAAGCAAACATTTTTGGTCACAAATTTAGATCTAATTCAAGTTGATCTTTTTTTATATAGCACTATTTTGAAAGGCATGATAATAATATTCACTTTATAATCTATGTTCTATATCGAAAAAAGAGAGAAGTTTTGATGAATATGAATTTGTTTTGAGGTTGATCCATTGAAATACATACATTGAAGGCCCGGCCCAAAAGTGGTATTACAGGCCCGGCCCCTTAACTATTGTACAACGGCCCAGTCCAGTATAACAATATCAAATATGTTATTTACTACAATATAAGAATATAATTTTGCAATTTTGAAGAAGGTTAAACTTGAACTACCCGTTTAAGCTGTCATCGAAGTTGCTGTCTGTTTTATCATACGACCAACTAATTTTACCATATTTAATTGTTAAAAAGTTAGTAAAGATGGTAATTTAGAATTAATAAAAATATTATTTTAATGAAATACATATTATTTAATACTATTAGATATAATTTTTTAAATTTACATACTTTTATAATTATTTCACGAAAAAGTGCATTAAATATCCTTTTCCATAGTTTTAAGATACTTTGCAAATTTAATTCTTTGAGAAAAAAAACTGCAAATTTAATACTTATGAAAATGGAAAGCAAGTAAAACTATTTTTTTTTTTTTTGAATTTGCCTTTTATTTTTTCACTTTTGAAAAGACGTGAAAACAATGAGGTTCCAGAATCTCACAAAACAAACGTGGAACCCACTACCGACCCATAGAACTGTCCAAGCCGTCCAGAGCTGCATCCATTGGTTCTTTGCCACGTGTCCACACATTTTTCCCGCGTGTCGGCTACTTTCCCAAACATCCCATTTTGGACCGTCAGGCTTTATTTCACGCCGTCAAGTAACGCCGTGTCTTTTTCCGCAACAAATTCCGTCAATCTGCTTTTTTAAATATCCAAGTGTCAATGTTTTTTGTTTTCAAATTCCTTCAACGCTTATTCTAAAACCCTAGTTTCTCTCCCTTCATTTTTCCCCTCGAGATTTTCGTCACTGCAATCAACCATGGCGGACCACTCTGAAACCGCGGAATCCAAGTCGGAATCGCTGATCGACAAGATCGTCGAGAAGATTCACGATCATGATTCTTCACCGTCGGGATCGGACTCTGAACCCGACGGATCCGCTGCGTCGTCTTCACTCAAGGAGAAGGTCTTCCGGCTGTTCGGAAGGGAGAGGCCAGTTCATCATGTTCTCGGCGGTGGAAAACGTACGAAATCTCATCTCTCTGATTTCTGAAGAAGCGTTTTTTTTTTTTTCTTTTTTTTTTTTTTTTTTTTTTTAATTCAAGTTTTATTCAGTTTTTACACTGCTTTTTTTTGTTTTATTGGAGATAGATCATTTGAATAGTTAGAAACTGCAGATCTGGTTGCTTACGTTACTGTGGTTCATTGAAAGCTCAGATAGAGGACATGACATCTTTGACTGATTCATTCAGCTTTTTAGAACTTGTTAGGTTTGATATTTTTAATTTATTTTTGCTGCGTCTTAGATTTCTGATGCAATATGTTAGTAGGGTATTTGAGTAATTTCCTATTAACTAGTTAGTAACCTTAATATTCTATAAATACTAATTCTCTCATGTAAGGAAATTTTGATTCATTTTTAATAAAGAAAAATGGAAGATTGAAGTGGGATTCTTGGAGATTTTCCTCATTGGGTCTTTTGGTTCTGTTTAAGATACATCAATCTCATTTCACATTTGACTTCGTTTTTTGGAAACGGTAAATCGGTGCTTCCCTCCACATTTTTTTTTTTAAATGATTTTTTTTATTCAATAGATTGGGGGAATGAGGGATCGAACCTGGAACCTCAGAGTTACTAAGTCGTACAAGCTCAGTTCATGTTGGCCCTCCACTAACACATTTGACTTTGTTCTGATGACGGTCTTTGTTTTGCTTAAGTTATGTGTTAATTTTCTTTAATTTGTGGTTGGTTGGTAATGTTGACCGTTTCTTTCTTCGGTTGCTGGCACATGCAGCTGCTGATTTATTCCTGTGGAGGAATAAGAAGATCTCGGCTGGGGTTCTTAGTGGAGCCACTGTCATCTGGGTTTTCTTTGAATTGCTCGAGTGCCATCTGCTTACGTTCGTTGCTCGTTCTCTGATCCTCGCTCTTGGGCTCTTGTTCCTTTGGTCCAATGGCCACACATTTATCTACAAGTGAGTTTTTCTGGATTTCAACTTCATTTTATCAATACTCAACTATCTGGCTTCGAATTATGCGTTTCATTCCACTGTTTAACAAGTGTGTTTACAGGAGCCCACCTCGAATCCCAGTTGTTCAACTTCCCGCGGACCCCTTCCTTGAACTTGCATCAGCTTTGAGAGCGGAAATTAATTGTGGTTTTGCATTATTGCGGGACATTGCTTCTGGAAGAGATTTGAAGAAGTTCCTTACCGTACGTATATGCTATTAATGTCCCTTTTTGTCTTTTCATTTTGTATTTACCTTGTTGGGTTCATCTCATATAACTGGATCTGAACAAGTTGCAATTGGATATATATACTTCGTTCTTACCATCTATTATTGAGTACCTCCCGTTTCCTTCAATTGGATATATATCCTGCCATTATTGAGTATTTATAATATGGATGCAAATACTTGAGAAATTGCCTACATTTGTGATTACCCTATGAGAAAAGTTCATACTTAATCAATTTTGTCTATAATATGCCTAGGGACGGGCGTGGTTACCTTGTTTCAAAAAAAAAAAAAAACAATTTTCTAAAATATAGAATTATTCTGTCTCAGGCAATTGCTGGCTTGTGGGTTCTGTCAATCGTGGGAAGCTGGTGCAATTTCTTGACATTGTTCTACATAAGTAAGGACAACAACTTGAAACTCTACCTTCGTATATATAGCTACCTTTTTATTATTATTTTTGAATCATTCTGTGTTGAATCTGACATTTATAATACCTTTGAAAACACAGACTTCGTGTTGTTGCACACGGTCCCTGTTCTGTATGAGAAGTATGAAGATAAGATCGACCCTTTAGCGGAAAAAGCACAAATCGAGTTGAAAAAGCACTACGCCGTGTTCGAAGAGAAGGTTCTAAGCAAGATTCCAAAAGGGCCATTGAAAGGCAAGAAGGCTTAGACTGGCTTGGGTGTGTTCTTCCCTCACAAAAAGCGGTAACCACATGTTTTATTGATCTTTTTTCTCGTTGTTTTCTTTTCTGATAGTATAAATTGTTCTTCAATCACTGGACGTGGTTTTCGCTATTAAGTGGCTTTGTTTCTTCTGCAATTCTTGAATTTGTAAGTTATTAATCGTATGGAAACTATCAGGAGAGAAGTACTACTTTGTTTTGTGCTACCTTAATTAATTTTTGTTTTTCTTTGTTACCATTTGAGTGATGCATTAGGAAAGAGTTGTCGCCTTCGATCCCCTCGTCCATCGATTTTCAACTAAATTCTGCAACGATTTGATTCTACTGCATTTGGTTGTCATATTGTCATCAAAATTAATTTTGAGTAGTTGCAACAATGAATTAAACTCATTTCAATTGATGCGATGTTCATTTTCTAATGGTTATGTATACGATTTTTATAATTGTTTGTAATTTCTTTTTTGGAACGAAAACAGTTTGCAAATTAGATTCTATATGTAATATATATAGTTTGTGAAACTGTTTGCTAACTGAAAGGGTACTAAAAAAAAAGGGTACTTGATTTCAACTTAATCTCATTTTATTTCCTTTTATTAATTTAAATATTTAAAAATAGTGAAAATTTTGTGGACCAAAATGTAGGCTCTCCTCCACATTATTTAAATTACTTGTCAATTATTTTGGTTTAAGGCGGTTATGAAAATCTATTAAGACCAGATTTCGATTTATTAAAATATCTTAGTGCACAGCTGACTTTTTGTTGAGATTCTGCTAGTATTGCTTTAAAAAAATTCAATGCTAAAATCTATTTTGTTTGACCAGATCTCAATATATATTTTTTTTTTAATGCAATGAAACTTTTTGTTGAGTTATCCCACCTTCTCTGAATCTTCTCAAAAATCAAATTAAAGTACTTTGTTTTGTGCTACCTAAACATTGAAATCTACCTGTTATTTTTTTTTTCCTTTCATTTTTCTACCATGGTTTATTATTTTTTTCAAAAGAAAGTACTTGGGTTTTTACCTGATTTTTAAAATAGTGTTTGATACTTGAGCTGGTAGATTTCAATGTTTGTTTTTGTTTTTGTTTTTTTTTAATGTAACATGTAGGGTAGAGCTAAAGTTAAGTTAAAATTTACGAGTTTTGACGAGAATATTACATGGTTGAAATTTAAAGTTGTACATTGACAGGCTTATTATTATATATTATCAAACACTATTTTATTGAAACTAGTCGTGTTGGATTATTTTCAAGGGGAAAAAAAGATGTAATCATATTGGCATTGCATGTCTTCTGCAAATTAGTGAAAATTGATGCAATGAAAAATTGGAACCTGTTATGATTTTCGATCTGGTTCGTATTCACAGAGCCTCATATTTTCGAAATGGGATGAAATCCAAACTGCAAGAAAAATTATTGGCATTCACTGAATAATATTTTTACAGAAATGTTATTACTTAATTAATTGGTAATATTTAGACTAAACTGACTAAAGGTTTGAACAAAGTTCATGATTTCAAAATCTAGTTTAGCCTCGTCTTAGCTTCAAAGAAATTTAAAGTTTTATTCCAATTGTTCTAAAAACTAGAATTGAGTCATCATGGTTTAAAAATTAATTAATTAATTATTCATATGTCAATGATGAAGTTATGCGTCAAGTTATTGATATAACAAAAATTTATATCATTAATTACATCAATAACTCTGTTTTTTAAACTAGGGACTAAATTTTAATTTTTTCTTCAAATCAGAGAGACTAAATTCGAACTTTTCTTTTAAATTATAGGAACTTAGTTTTTGAAATCATGAGGATTAAACTCATATTTTACCCTAATATTTATATGAATGTGTTGTTCATTAACCGTTATCTATTTCCCCCATAAGTAATTTGATTTATAAAATAGGCCTAAACCCACATCCAGAAGAGTCGTTTTTGGTACAGATTGATGTATAAAAATAAGGGTACTTAACTTTCGTTATTACCGTGTAGAATCTCCAGTATTGCTTAGCCAAGAATTCGCCCTTCGTTTTGAGAACAGCCGGTGGAACTGGACCGTGGCCGATTAGCGGCATTGCCGTGTTGACCATGGATGATTGGCTTTGGCTAGCTTCATTTTTGTCGCACCAAATAAGCTGCCCAAATTTCATCTGAAGGTGGTGGTGGTTGAACCCAGTGCCCTGGTATTCGGCTGCACCATATCCCAAACTCAATTACAAACAGGCAAATTGTGATAATGATAAGGTTAACTGAAACGAGCACGCTTTACTTATACATTTCTAGCGATGTGTCTGAGTTGGCTTAAGCACACACCCACGATTCTTAAGAGATAACTACTTAATTCTACTATATTTTGTTGTCAAGGTAATTCGTAGGAAATTAACACCTACGTGCATAACATAACATAGTTCAAATATTTTGAGCTAGGTGAACAATAATTGAGAAGAGGAATAGCTAGAGTTAAGAATCGGATCTTACCTTCCTCCAGGTCTTATATATACATCCCATGATCTTCTTACCTGCACATAGAGCGGTATTAGTTGTGATTCAAAATAAAAGGTGCTAATATATATATATATATATATATATATTTTGCTAAAAACATTTGGAATTTTTTTTTTTTTTAGTACAAATCGGGGGAAGAAGGACCAATAAACCCTATATAGAGAACACGACTAATCTCAAATAATATGAGAATTAAATACCAATTTTCGGGTTCGAACTCGTGACCGTGGAGTTGAAATGGATTAACACCAAACAAGATAACCAACTACGCCACTAACCCTAAAACACTTGGAACTAATACAAGACAATTATCACATTGTAATTCTTTTACAATGTTAGCATAGTATAGGACTTACCAAGGGGGGATTTTGAGTAAATTTTCTAATCCCACGCATTCAAAAATAAATTACACTAGACCACTTGCTATCTTATAGAGATACAAAACCTACAAACTACATGCTACACCAATTCATAGTCTACAAACCCCTCCTTTGCACAGTACAGATACAGGTTCCCAAATTCGTGAAGGCAGAAATACATTATGACACATAATTTGCAATAAGTGAAGCGAAAAAATAATTACGGAAATTACCTCAATTAATGTGCCCATATCGGTGTTACTACCATAATAATAATGATAGAATTCCATCGGTAAATTGGCTGCATAATCATAAACTTGTCCTTCTCCAAACTGTTTACCAGGTTCCTTATTAGCGCTGATACTAGGGACCCTATCATCTGCACTTTCAGTTCTTTGATCATTTGTTTCTCCACACTTGTCTGTACTATCATTAGGACCCTTCAATTCAGGATCATAACTCGGAATAGTCTTCCTAGACAGCTCTGCAGTTGCAATGGCATCCTTGGCAGCCTCTGTATCAGCAGCAGCTAGGGCTTGACGTTCCTCTTCCTCAACCGCAGCTCGAACCTTCTCTAGAAACTTATCATCCTCCTCAGGTAGAAAATGACCTGGACAAATATATCGCCAACCAGTACTATCAGTAGGCTATATACCAGATGCAAGTGTCAATTTTATTGCTTAGAGGATCCAAAAGCATATACAATATTGTATATAGAGAAGGTCATGAAAACTCAACTCACATCACAAGTATATTTATTGACATAGTGAAAAGTTAGAAAGAATATTTTCAAGGTACAAACTAAACCTCATAATTTCAATCTTGTTTTCCTTCTCTATTTCACCAATCCCAAATAAAGGAGGCAACCATTGATGAACTATGGAATCATAATTTAAGGACTTGGAATCTTTTATACGAGAAATTGCAGGAATTGGAAATGATTGAATGTGCATTACTTTCTTATCAATATCATCTTTGAACTTCACACAACAGGAAGATAGATGAGTGTGGACTTTAGAGAAGGCTCAAGGCTGGTATACTCTCCACCACTCATTAACTTGAAGTCTTGCATCTACAGGCAATTCGGTGAAATCTGATTTTTATTCTCAGTTATGGACAAAATGCTCTCACAAAAAAGTCAATGTTTTTGGTTGGGAGCTTAGCCATGAGGGTAGTGTATTAACACCTTTGACAAGCTTCAATGGAAATCTCCTTGGCTCAGCCAATTTCTCCTAGCTTCTGCTATCTTTGTCTAAGGAATGGTGAAATTCAGATTCATCTCTTCAATTATTGTCCGTTCATCAGCTTTCTGGAATTTTATACAACAAGCTTTTGGTTGGCTTATTGCTCGACCAAGTGATGTCTACACTTTTCTCAGCTCCTCCATCATTGGCCACCCTAAGACTTTATCCATGCTTTCTAATAAATTATGATTGAAAAGAAATGTCTCCCTCTTTATGGATAAGAAACAGGACATTATCTCATTCATCGATTCTACTATATATCTTGCTATTTCATGAAATAAATGTTCTCCTCCCTTAATCCCTTCTGTAATTCTAGTTTGACAACCCGCCTAGCACAGTGTAGGTGTATGTTACAATTATTCTCATATAGGAACCTTTTTCTATCTATTTCATACATCGATAAAATGGTTTTTGTTTCCTATAAAAAAATAATAATAATCATATCTTGTTCGCTTGAAAAATAGTTCTCGATTTCTCAAGAGATTTTGTAGGATCTTCCCTATCCAACATCGAAAAACCAATGGGATAAGTATGAAAGCTAAAAATCTCTCTCTTTCCTCGATCTTCACTCTCCCTCCAAAATTCTTTCATCAAAGAAGATTCTAAATGATTTAGTTTCAACTTTGACAATCCTAGAAGGGTATTGCCACCCAAATAAGTCTTTCTTGTTTTCAGCTCCCTTTCTCTCTCACTTATTTAATCTTCAATGGAATCAAATCACGAGAACAAATGAGTTAAGCAATTCAAGGACCTAAACACATTTCGCTAGCTGGATAACGTACTGCCTTTATAGTTTATACAGAAGAAAATAAAGATAAAATTAACAATGATTTTGGTTTAGTTCTATCCATCGTGCTCATACACCTAAAAGAGTGCCAAAGACAAAAAAGAATGTAACAAATTTGCTAAAACAGCATAACAAACCATCTACTTATCAAGAATGCAGTATACAAGAAAAAGGAGGTAAGGAATCGAACCTTGCTTCTTCAATTTTTGGATCCTCATGGAGCGCAGTTCTTGCAGTTTTTCCACTATTAGTGCTAGTTCAAGCTACATGATATCTTACATTAGCTAGAAGTTCAAAAGAGGAGAGAAAAACGGCTGCAAAATAGTTCTAATACTACTATTCTCACCTCAGAATCTAGCTTCTTTTTCTCCTCTTTTTCTTTAATTCTTACAATTTCCTTCATCTTCTCTACCTGAAACACATTCACCAATTTTATTGACTAGATTTATTACTCGTCAACATTTAACATATTATGATAACACATTGTGCCAATGTTCTCTAGTCCAAAGTTAGACAGGCAAGAACACAATAGTAATCAAGTATTCAAGTGCAGAACACGATGAAAAAACTCCAAGATTTCATTAGAAGGAAATGTTGTGAAAAATGTAAATGGCTGTTAATTTATTAACATCGGACACTACAGAAATCTTGTATCAACACCCCTAACCAAAATTCCAAGAGGTACACATGATATGAGAAGCAAATGACAAATGTTCATGAGGTGAGATAACTTATAGGAACATGAAATCTAGCAGCAACAAGCAATGTTTCAATATATAAAAAAATAATTCAACCTGAGCGCCAACCAGCATAGTGTTCTAGTGGCATGATTTTATAAACTAATAACCACTTTTTTCTTTTTTAAACCGGGAAATCGGAGCTTCATTCCACAATACCCGGAGTAACCACGCCCGTCCCTAGGTTAGGAACTGAGAGACATCGAAGGAATGGAGACACGAGAGAGGTGTCTACAAATTAATGTTACATGTGAGTCTCGAACATAGGAGGGGAACACATCTTCAAAGCCCAAGCCAAGCCTTCAACCACTATGCCATCCCTTGGGGACAACTAATAACCACTTTCGAAAACGGGACCCCAATTGTTGTTGAATAATCCAACTTGAGCACAATTCAATTTGTTAAAGCATTATAGCCTCTACCAAAAGGTTGCAAGTTTGAATTTGAACTCAAAAGTTATGTAAAACAAATAAAGAACAAATTGAGACAGGGGGGATAAAATAGGTCTCATAAATGGGTTGGATCTACATATTTCTATTCTATAAAATTCCATTATGTATCGTACTTCGAGTCCTTGTTACATACTTACATAACCATGTTTGTCCATAAAAATCAAGCATGATAACAAATGTAGTTGAACATTCTGAATTTGAAAGAGAAACTTATTTTCCATCAATTCCATCTAGTAACAGAACTTCTGTCCGTCCTATCATACCTACTTTCATTTATCGTCATAACCTAGTTTCTTATGAAAATACAAATAATAGGGTCTTGTTTAATAATCATTTGGCTTTTGGAAATTGTGCTTGTTTTCTCTATCTTAACAATTTTTTTGAATTCTTAGCCAAATTCCAACAAGTTTAAAACTACTTTGTTTTATAGTTTTCAAAACATGGTTTGATTTTTGAAAACATAGTTGAAAAGTAGACAAGAAACAACAAAAGAAACTCACGGGTGGAAGTAGTATTTATGAGCTAATTTTCAAAACCAAATGGTTACGGCCTAAATAACCCCATGTTTGTTTCCATATGTCTATAATATAAACCAGATACAATGAAACCCACTTACCCATTTAAAATTTAGCACTATTATTTGACACCAACCCAAAAAAGGGCACTGAATTCTTAACTTCCAGTAAGAGGATATATATATATATCAGTTGACGCATGTATTTCAATACCTTGCGTTTTGCAATATCCTTGGCAATCTCCCTAGCCCTCCATTCATCAGCCTCTCGATCAACTTGGTCAAAACTCTCACGTTCCTAAGATGTCAAAATTAAAAAACAAAAACAAGCAACATTATGATAAATATATAAGATAATTTGGGATAAATTAGGGTTTATCTAAATACTACATTTGCAAGTGATTCAGCAATGCGCTTCCTCTTCCTCTTCCTCCACTGCTTATTTCTCTTGGCCTTCGATAATTTATTCGATAACCTAACGGCAGCAAGTGTTTCCTCCCACGGACTCGATTCGTCCGCAATCCTCCTAAATGGATGAAGCTGAGCTCCTAACCTTCTCATCAAAGCAGCCGCAGCTTCGACCGAACGCGATTCTTGCAACTCCAAATTAACCCTTCTATCTTCCAAACATTCAGAAAACTCACAAATAGAAGTGTCGTTAGGCACATTCTCCACACTCCGCTCGATTGATTCGCGTTCCTTAATTATCATTAACATTTCAAGCTCGTTCTGCCTATCAATCAATTTATACATCAATCAAAAGCTAGCACACAACAGCAGAAAAATAACAGCATCAACGGGAAATTACAAAGAAACACATACATTGAGTTTGCGAGATCGAGAGTGTCTTGCAAATCCCTTAAACGATCGTGCACATTCAGATTATCCCAGAAAGATGAACAAGACGGCGGCGGAATCGGGAGCCACGGCGGTTGAGCGGCAAATTGATGCCGAACCGGATTCATCGCTACCGAAATCAATACACGCAGAACCCCGCGAAGCTCCAGCCTTCAGCTCAGAAAATGAAGTGCGCAATTTTAAGCAAAATTGATTCCGAATTTTCAATAACCATCCAGCTGATTAAATCGAAAATATTATAATAAAATTATTGGCTTACGGATAGATGACACGTGTATCGTCTATATGGGCTTTTGTTTTTGAAATGTGCATATATTGGGCTTTGTTCTTTAGTGGGCTTGATTTAAAAGCCCACAAGAGTTTTTGGGGGGAAACTGTTGAAAGTCCAGCCCAAAAGAAAATAATAGTTTAATTCAGGTTAGGTTTGGAATTTCTGTAGTTTTCGAAATCATTGTTGTCATGGTTTTAAAAACAAACCGCAATTATAAGAAGCAAGTAGCGTTTGGTAAATTTTGATTTTAAATCCCAGTGGTAAGTTCAAACAAAATTTAGTCATTTAAGGTGAGTTTAGGAGAAGGAGAATGGTAATAATTATGAAAGGAATGAGAATTGGGAAGATAATAGAAAATGGAATGATTGTGGAGGCTGGAGAATGATTATTTGTATTTGGGATGAAGAGAATAATTATGAAGATGACGATTATTTGAGTTTGAAGCGAAGGAAATGATTATGAGAAATATAAAAATGAGTATGATAAAAATAGTGATGTAATGTATAAAAGTTGTTGTGCACATAATAAAAAGTAGTTAGGAGGAGAATGAAAAAAGTGATTTTTGAAAAACGTGATTACAGAAGAAATGAATCCCAGTGGCCCAATCACTAAAAATCATCCTCATTCCTATTCTCCCCTTTATTCTTCATGGCTCAAACACACGTTCAATCATCCTGAGTCCGGATAGAATTAGGAGATCCTTCCAACTAATTAAGAGAGAATACAATGGCAAGTGTTTGAATGAAACTATTATCAAAATACATAGAATAATTAGGGTAGACAAACAACATAACATTATGAACTCATTTGATTTCAATCATAATCAGAAGGTGGGCCAAGTAACTCAAAATGATCTAATCTTGATAAAGCAAAGACAAAACATAGAACCTTGGTCCCCAATTGTAACTAAAAAATGGCATGTGAAGCAGTTCTCCAAAGGCCTTCAGCTTTGGCTGTTTGTGGTTTGCCTCATTAACTCAAAAGCTCAATGTCTAAGTCCAACTCCTAAAAATGGCATTTAGGAATCAGAGTGAAAAATTAGGCCTTTGCTGCCCCATTAATGGCAACAACAGCTACTCATTGATGGCAAATGAGACAGGCCTCCCATTTCAATGTCTTTGGTCTCCCTCAAATTGCTTGTGTGGTGGGGAATTCTTCTTGTTTTTCTATCTTGTCTTCTTCTGGTTTTGTAGGACTCAATAGCTTTAGATTTTGTTATTTTGCACCAAATAGAGATGTTTCATATAGATATGTATGAGGATCTCACATTGAAAATTTGAGGATACTTCAAAGCATAATTGGTTTTCAGATATAATCTCATGTTATCTAATATTTCTATTCTTGACAATTTCATTGAATAGAGTGGATGGTATTGTTGAGTTTAAAAGCTTAGGAGGAGAATTCAATTGTGAAACTAACACACTAGTGTTCAAGAAGACTTTAAGTAACTAAAAAATGATGGGTTCAACGATGACCACTTACCTAAGAATTAATTTCTTACAAGTTCTCTTGATATTCGAATGTTGTAGAGTCATGTGGTATATCTTGTGACAATAGTCGAAGTACGCGTAAGTTGGTCCAAGCAGTCAAGGATATAAAAAAAAAACAAAAAAAACTAGCACAAGTAGTGAAATTTTCTCTGTAACATTTAACTCTAAGAAATGAGCACTAGAAACTAGCCACCTAGATCAATTCATTCTAGCTTAATTCTATTGCAATAACTAGAACTCACTTATCTTTGTTGGAAACAATAAAGAAAACTTATAAGGAGATTATATTTGCATCAGGTATCATACCCAAAAGGCCTATCATATCTTTCAGATCAAGGGTTTTATTGACTTCTCTAATCAAGGAAGTTTTTCTTAATTGGAATGCCTTTGATTTTTCTATTTAAGTTTTTTTTTTTTTTGGGTTTATGAATTGTTTGGATCTCACAATTGTCTCATATTGAAAAAGTGGAGAATCCAACAACAATTATATCTCTATGTGAAATAATGTGGACATCCATCTCAAAACTAATTGGTAATGAGAGAAGTAGTCCACCTACCTTATATGCACTAAGAGATATCTTTACCTTATCGATGTGGGATTCTCAACACTCTATTTCACAGATATAATTCATCCATAGAAAGCAACTCCATATACAGATATTTGATTTTCTGGCTTTGCTACATCATGTTAACATTCTTTTCAATAAATATCATCTAATTTTGTAGTGAGTGTTTGTCACCATAACAATAGTCATACAATAATATATATATATATACATATAAAAAAAGATGCTACCAAAATTCACCATTAAGGTGCAATGAATTTTGATGATAGCATATTCAAGTGACCACTGGCTATGGGCAAAGGTCATAAACCAGCAGTGAAGATAAGAATTTGGTTGGTCCCCTCAGCTTAGGATACGGAAATTTGGATTGTGTATGAAATTCAAGGTTGGGATGACAACCATTTTCTTCTCTCTCTCTTTTATTTATTATTTATTTTTATTTTTATTTTTTGAGGGGGGGACTCCACTGCAAAGATCAAGGATAAGTTGAACTAAAAGAAAAAACAAAAGGGTGTGAAACCAATGGAGTGAGGTTGATCTTCGTGGCGTTTTTCCTAACATATTTTGTCCATGTCCTGTCCTTTGTCACTTGCAACTGTCTTAAAATTACTTTTTCTTCATCCTTTTTTTTCGATATCCGTGACTGTTCGCAGTAGCTTTCGCGCACCTCAACTAGTGTCACGGGACATACCGTCTGACCCTTCATCTTTCACTCTCTAGAATCTGAAATGGTAAGCTTTTGGTCTGCATTTCATGAATGGAAATTGGGATAGAGAAAACTAGCCATGTAGAACCATGTAATAGAACACATAAAAGGTCCAGCTGATGTGGATATGTGAAGAAGCAAGGCCAACTCTTTAAACAATCTAAATGTCAAATTGAATTATGTATCCCATATTAAAGGAAGTAAATACAGGATTTCCCATGACAACCTGAGGACTTGGATTACATATGAAAACACACAATGGTGAATAAAAATACATTCCTCGTATTCCTCTACGTATAAATTAACAGATACCTTGTTTACGACTCGCTTCTCTTACTCTATGGTATACAGCATTTGCATTATAATTACATCACTCTTAAGGATGCATGAGATACTTTGTTTAGATACACATCTAAGATCCTATACAAGCCTTTCATTCTCACATGACCACAAAATAAACCTCTTAGAAAATGAAGTGAAAAGGGATATTGCAAGAGAAGAAGAGGACAAAGAACCCTTCCAGAAGTCTGGTATTTTATCTTTCTTTTGCACTTTTCTTTTGGTCCAGGATGTTATTTCCCTAAAACAAGAAGAGAATGAGTCATTGAAAAACTCAAGATTTTAGCCAACCATAAAAAGGAAGAAACAATGCAACACACCTATTGACCTTTTGCAATGGAGTATTGCTTCAGAAATTGAGCTCTCTAGATGACACCCAACACCTGATGAAGAACCAAAGTCGCTTTGAGGAGATACTCGAGAGGATTCGTGCTGACTATTAACATCACAGGAGCTTTGTTTAATGTCATCATCCCAATTCACTTCACCTGGTTCTCCTTTATGGCACACGGGCCCGAGACATCCGAACGTCTTCAGTAACTTACATAAGGATCTTCTCCATATGGATGAACTAGAAGTTAAAGAAGAATTGGAAGAATTGTGCTTGACTGGAACAAAATCAGATGTATTAGAGGCTCCCAATGTTTTGTGGCTTATACAAACAGGTCTGATAGAACCATCAAAGAAAAGTTCATCAGCATGGGCTATGATAACAGATGGATGGATTGGAGCATTGAATTTGAAGCTTTGAGTTTCTTCAAGAAACCTTGAAGACTTAACAATCCTGTAATCCATTGTTTTGGATGTGGCATCATGGGACTGCTTTACATTTGACAGCCAACTGGTCGAAAAGCTTTCGACGGCGAGAGATCGGGGGTCGTCCATAAGTTCTTCGTAATTCAGGGATGTAAGAGCAACGATTTTATATGTTCTTCGGCGACAAGACCATGTGATTGATACCTCAGTGTAATGACTAAACATGATGGTGGTCACAAGTGCATTTTTGTCTATTCCATTAAGGTCAAACAGGTGACACAAGGAACCAACCCCTCTACTTCTCCCCCTACACTCCTAAGGGAAAAAAAATGTTGATAATATGTTTGCTACCTCTTTTATATGGTTCTTTTCCTAGTGATACTTTGGTTCTACTTCTAAAGGCTCTCTTTTCTTTTTCATACATGAAAATTCAGGACTTTACAGAATTTAATGATCTAACTAACTGAAAAAGATTAAATGTGCAATAGAATATAGGATGTTATTACTTCAGCTAAACAAATTGTGCATTAAAAGTTTTACACTTTGGTTCTTAAGTTCACTTGGAGAGCACACAGTTACACAACATGTGAACTTAAAAAAGCTTAACAAATAAATGTTGTAGGATCAGACGGTATGTCCAGTGGCATTAGTCGAGGTTCACACAAGTTGGTCCGAACAATCACGGATATGCATAAAAAAAATACTATCCGAGAATAACTTCCAAATATTGAACCCACAATGAAAATAAGTGTGAGGGGTCCTAAGAACACAATGTACTCTCATTCATTTCATCCCATTCCCATAGTGTAGTTAGTAATGTGTTTTTAAAGATTCTGTGAAAAGGAAATAAACAAGCTTTGAAGAGGGGCCAGCTTGATGACTTCAACTCCATACTATATATTTCAGAGACAAACAACAAACTAACAAAAAACCCAGAAATGAATTTAAATGTCATATTAAAAATAGGAAGTCAAAAGTAACAGCTGGTCCCCTCCATTTAACTTAGAAATAGGCCCTCTGCTACTAAATTTAAATGTAAGTGTCAGTTTAGAATGTGAGCATTTGAAAAGTCATTCCAATCAGACCCTAAATAAACAGGATCCCACGTTGGAAAGGTGGAGAAACTTCCTAATCCTAGCATTTATAAGTTAGATGACCACCTACCCACGAGTTAATTTCATACGAATTTTCTTGACATTCAAATGTTGTAAGGTTAGCTAGATAGTATGTCCCTTGACGTGGTGGTCGCAAGCTAATCAGTTACATATATAAAAATAAAAATTAAAAAGAAAAGTTGGATGGGCTACTCTACTCAATGTTATTTGATTTTGAGATAGGATATCGTACTATCTAATATAGTATCAGAACTCATTAAACTCAAACGGTATTCAGTCCAATAATATTTATCAATGTTAAAGTGAGGAGACCTCCTAACATTTATAAAATAAATGGGCTAATCCTCTACTTGAAAATTGGTTTTGAAATGCAACATTGTACTATAGCATATGATATCAGATGCCATTAAATTTTAAACATGTATTCATTTTTAGGTTTATTGTATGTTATGAATTGATTCGGTCTAAATTCAAAATCATAATAACTTAACTCGGATCTTACATTTGAAATTATTACTTAGATTAATTTTGTTTTTGATCAAAATAATATATATTACGCCTTATGTTTTTTACTTATTGTTTTTTGGGAAATTGGTGTAGATGGCACAATTTTGTTTCTTTATTTCAATTTTAACAACTTTTTAGAAATATTCTGTATATAGTAGATTTGAGTGCAATTTTTTAAAAATTCCAATCGTACCCTTCTCTTCATCCGCCTCTTCATAAACCTTTGATTATGCTTTTGTTTGATTTTCAACCCATTAGAACAAATATCCGGTGATGAATTTAAGCTTTCAAAATCCAAAACTTAAATAGCCTCTGATTTCTTCATCTTCTTCAAATTAATCATGTTTGTTTTGAAACTTCAAGCTGAATCCAGACGACAGGGATTCGAATCTCTAACTTATAGCGTTTTGATCGCAGAACTAAGATGTCGTCGTCCATGGCCGAACCCATAATCACAAATAATTTTGTTCAGCCTAAAAAAAAAGTACCTTCTAATTTCAAATTTTCAAATATTAATTACATGACAAGTTTGTCCATTATTTTTTTCTAGTTGCGAAAATATGAGCCAACAAAAATATAACTCTATTTCGTCAACACCGTAGTAGCTCAGCAGCATCAATGTATATTCGATGACTAAGAGTTCACGGGTTCGAATTTACTTACCCTCAATAGAAACGTTAACCATTTATGTCAATTGAATTGTCTTTAGCATGCATGGTTTCCCATTTAATTTATGTCTCGTTTAATAACTAATAAGTTGACTTTCCCCCTTGAGCTCTATGTCATGAAATTCTTCTTCTCTTTTATTTTTCGATTCAATATGTCATGAAATTCTTTTTTTCTTTTAAGTAGGTATGTCATGAAATTCTAAACTATATTAAAATTCATGTGATAAAATGTAAAACAACCTTACATTCACTCAAACCATTATTATGAAGAAGAAGAAAAACACGAGAATGTACACACAAGAGAGTAACACACCATGTTATACATATGTTTCTCAAACACTGTTTTTAATGGAAGAGCTATAACCAGTTTGATCATCATAAAACTTCGACCACAACATAACGCCTCCATACTTGGCCGAACGTTTGATAACGGGCAACACCACGGACTTCAAAACTCCAGCGGGAACGAACCCGCTACCGGCAGCGACCGGGGCTGCCGGTAGCCCCAAGAAGATTTGGGCATGAGGAATGCTAGAACTCCAATCCTTCCAAGCCTTGAAAAGATTGCTACCATTACCTGAAAATTGGCATGGTGCATTGTTGTAGAATTGAACCCAAACCAAGTCGAAAAGGCCTGTTGTCAATGCATTGCCAATCCAAGCATCTGGGAAAGGGCACTGTGGAGCTGCTGTTATGAACACTTTTCGGCCGCTTTTCTTACCGAACTCGATAAGCCACCTTGCTAGCTCGTCCCAGTGTTGATTTGTCCCGCCTTCGATGTCGAAGTCGATGCCGTCGAGCACGGCAGTTCCGAGTGGCCGAGTCGAGGAATGTCCACCTAAATAGTTGTTCCATAGGTAGGCTGCAACTTTTTTGGCGTCCTCGGAGGAGGTGAGAAAGTAGCTTCCTACGCCTCCTCCAATGGAAAGTATCACCTATGAATTTTATTCATGGAATGGAAAAATTAACAAAATAAATAAATAAATCTAAGATTCAATAAATAATCACTCAAACTTGGTATAAGCATCATCTCAAGGTATAGAAGAAAATATAACACATCTTATATAAAGAATCAGGGTAGAACTTTATGCTTCTCTACTAAACCAATGCGCACGCCACCAACCCTTTCGATTATTAGATAAAAGTTCTATCTCTTTTAAAGATGTTCAAAATTCATTAGTTTTCCAGCGTAGAATAATATGAGTATCTTCGACCATTAATATAAAGAGTTATATAGAAAAATAAAACAAACCTTGATGCCTCTAGCTTGACAGGAGTTTATGTGGGAGGTCAAGTTAGTACATTCGTTACTAAACGGATCACAGTGGCCAGCAAGGTTGATCTGCGGCGTCTGGCCGTTGCCAAAGACGGCGAGAAAAGCCAAGATCACGATCTGGTAGTTTCCGGTGGCGCACGTGTCCGCCAAAGTGCCTTCATTTAAATTTTGACCCCAATAAATTGCTATCTTCCCACCGTGGGACTTCGCCATTAGACTCAAAACCATGATGCAGATAACAGCTCCTCGCCGAAACTCCATTGTTTTCTGTTGAAGTCGAGCTTAGTGTGGCAATGGAGGATGGTGTTTTATAGTAAGATTGGGAGGGTGATGCCCAAAATAATAGTATTGAGTCGTTATTGAAACTTTATTGTTTGGGAAAATGTCAAGAACATAGAAACAAGATTTGAACTTTGTAGGGTGATGGGTGGACCTTTTATTTCATTCCAAAAACTTAGCAAGTTGTATGAATATGACTTTGATGAGCCTTATGTGCTTGTCTTGGTTAGGTGTTTAACTTGTTAATTATGAAATTAAAGATTTAAGATCAGTATGGGTTTATAAAATTAGTGTGTATTTGAATTGTAGTTTATTATTTTTAAAGGTAATATATGCTTGAGAAAAACGGTTCTATGATACATTGGATTGTATAAGGTTGAGTTTATGTAGTGAATATATTTTTGAATTCAACCAACAAGATATTTGAATCCCTCGCTTGTTATCATGATAATTTCTTTTTTTTTTTTTGAATAGTTGGAGAGGGGATTCGACCGTGTAACCTCTTGGTTACTAGGTTATACAAGATGTCGGTAGAATTATGCTACAGTTGGCTTGTTATCATGATAATTTGAAAGGGAAATTGTCTATACTAATATGGTGCGTATATAGATATTTTTCATTTTTAAATCTGGTGTATATATCTCTTAATGGTTTATTATATCGTCCCCTAGTTTAAAATGAAATCTCTCGTTTAAAATGGAATCTCTAGTTTATTTAAGAAATTAAATGGGAGGTCAAAGTAACCAATAATTCAAAAGTAATCAACATATGCTATCTTTAAAAAAGTAATTGATATTGCTTCGACTATAAAATATAAAATAAAACAATGTTAATAAAATAAATGATGAGGAGAAAGCGACGGAATAAAATTTTAAATATGACTTTAATTCTTGTTCATTTCACCCAGGTGACAAAATTTTGATGTGAGCTCAATTCTTGCTCTATTCACCATTGGCCATATAATATGTGAAACGTGAGATTCCTTCTCTTATTTGAATTTCTTTTGATTTGTATAATTATATATAATTATATATATATATATATATGTATATATACCACAAATCTCTTTTTTGGGATAATTAAGTTATATTTGGGATAATAAGTTATAAATTACGTTTAAAAAATCTAATCAAATGAGTAACAATTTCATTGTTTGGATGTAAATTAGTTCAACACTTGTAAAGGTGTACAAACAATCCGAAACCCGAAGAACCCGAACCAAACCAACCTAATTTTACGGGTTGGATTGGATCAAGGGTTGCCCTAAAATGAACCTAACCCGACCAACCCGAATTTATAATTTAGTTTAAAAAATATTTTTTGTTATCTATAACATAATTATAGGTGCGTAGATTAGTTAATTGTTATTTTTAGACTTTTCATTTTTCAATATTCTTTCATAATTTTTTAAGTCTTTATAATTTATATATTATAATAAAAATATATAGTCTTATTTTTTTTTTTGTTTTAATTGTCTATTTATTTTATGAAAGTTAAATTTTATCATTTATTTTTGTTATTTTAATTATATATTTGTTTTATGTTCTACAGTGAAAATCTTCTTTATGAACCATAATTGTTGAACTAATGATGGATGATTTTTTATTTGGATATTTTATGTATTTAATATAATATTTATTTCATTACCTTGATATGATAATGATTGAAGATTGAAAGTTTATGTACAGTGTGTAACTAATTTGATAAAAAAAGAAAATTGCAATGTATTGATAAACCCGATAACCGAACTCAACTCAACCCGAAAATATAAGGGTTGGGTTGGGTTGAAAAACGACGACGAAAAATTGAGTTGAGTTAAAAACCTCCATCAACCCAATTCAACTCATGTACACCCCTAAACACTAGTATCACATGTTCGATCCTGAAATTTGATATTTGTCGCCCTTCCCTTAATAGTGCTAAAAAAAAATAGTTATGTTTAAAAAGTCTAACCAAGTTCCTCTCATAATTAAGGGTGATAGTCCCACACAAAATTCCATGGATAGAGATATATTGTAAATCCTATAAAACACCACCATTATAACGATTGACAATTTGGCACGGCTGAAAAAGTTGAGAAAATCATACTCATCCGAAAGCTACTTCAAAATTATTCGGAATCTCACGCTATAATAATAATAATAATAATAATATAAATCAAATTTCATCTTTCATATGCCTGACATAATGAAACAAAAAAGAAATCTACATTGAAAAATTAGGAATTAAAAATTAACCCCACATTAATAATCATTTTAAATTCCTCCGTAGTGAATGTTAACAAAGTTTAAAACCAAAAATAAATTTTTGAAAATTAGTTTTTTTGTTTCCAAATTTTAATTTGGTTTCTAAAAATATATGTAAGAGGTAGACATTCAAGTAAGAGAAAATTTATGATAAAAATGGTTATTAGCTTAAATTTCAAAAACAAAAAACAAAATAGTTATGAAACAAAGTCTAAAATATTGAAATCCCAATCTCAAGTGCATAGAAAGGCTACAATTGATAATATATGACTTAATAATCAACAAACTATTGTATAAATCCTCAGGCGAATTAATTTTTTTTAAATAAATCACAAAATATAGAAAGAAGCTAGGTCAGCTTGCACACACAACATTTAGATGTCTAGGAGTCCGAAGATACCGGTATGAAATTATTATCAAATTAAAAATAAGTGATATTCATAGATCGATTCATTCCACATCTTAGTTTCCTAAGGAACTCTCGACCATTAGTGCCAATTTTAGATTCAATTGCCCATTCTTTCCTAACATGGCCCCTACCCTTCATCTCTTCTCACAAATTATTTTAACCATAGATTACTCAAATGACATCAAAGAATAAAGATAACTCAATCCAATAAATGAGGATTTGAACTTAAGGGAAGTAATACATGTAAATACCAATACTAACTTTAGCACTCACTATTAATTTCAAAGAAAACATCATAACATGATGGTGTGAAACTCAAGCTAATGATAACAGGATTAGATTAAATTATTTCATGCTTTTGGTTTATTAACCTAACCCTACGGTCCTACCTGCTACATAAACAAATCCTACCAAAAAGACCAATAACTATGAACCAAATCCTTAGAAACTTGTGAAGCTGAGCATAATTCAACTGGTTAAGGCATTACATCCCCAACTAAAATGTCATAAGTTCAAATTCTCACCACTCCATGTTGAACTAAAAAAGAACAAAGTTTCTAGGTAAGTTTTTAAATTCTCAACCTGCAGTTTTCTATTCCCTTCCTTGGTGACCATATTTTGTATTGTATAATGAAATTATTTAGATATAAACACGAAAGCAAACAGGGTTATGAATGTAACCAATTAATTAGCCACGAGTACCGATACAGAAAATGAACCGTCCAAAAAATTTAATCAATCAATTATCATATCAAGGAGGAATGACGGATAGACACTGCTGACTACCATCTTCCCGGAATCCTTATTACTTTGAAGCTATGAAGCACGGACACTCCATTTGGGACCAAGTGTCGGTGTCGGACACGTGTCGGACACGGCGACACTCGGACACGCCTCGGACACGTGTCGGACACGCAAAAGGAAGTGTCTTTTTTTTTTTTAATGTCGGACACGCGAAGGGACACGGCTGGACACGGGAAGGGACACAGATGGACACGGGAAGGGACACGTTTTTGGCTTTTTTTAAAAAAAAAATGTTTTTTCAGCCCCTTTTTAATAACTCACGTTTTTTTATATTAAATAATTAAAATATTTTTGTTAAATATTAGATATCAGAAAATGTAACT
>JBBMEF010000022.1:991440-1001599 GCA_037832685.1 Sicyos baderoa | reverse complement strand
TATATATCTAATTTTAAATTAGAGCCAACCAAGTAATAGCTTAACCGTCATCAATGCTCACTTAAGGACTTAGAGATCTTGGGGTTCGAGAGCATTTATTTTTCGTTAGGGCGGTTAACTTCAGAATCGAGAGATTGAAGCGATAGAGGAAACGAAAATGGCATAATGCTTTGAATTATAATGGCATAATGTGGGATGTTAGGTCAAAAAGTTTATATGGTCGATTCTACTAAGGGTTACATATTTGGATCGACTAATCAATCTCAAGAAAGTTAGGGGGAGAAGCTCGACTTCAAGGGTGTCAAGGATCATCCATAATATGTAGACTCGAGGGATTTAGTTTCGGTTTTATGTGTATAATATATCTTGATTCTGCATTTTTTTTACTTATAGGTTTCCTAAAGCTTAGGTTTAGATCAAGCACGAGTAGCTTTTGTAGCTTTTTGTAGTAGTTGAATAGTACAAATTGTTAGATTATGAGATGTCATATGTAGTGATATCCATGAGCATGATGGACCTCGATTATTTTTCATAAGACAATCATATGATCCTACAAAATTTGTTCATAGTTATGATTTTTCGAAAGCTTTTTGACTATTATGTTAACGCTTGATTAATTTTTGTAACAAATGAACATATATATGATTTGGGAATTTAACTTGCATATATATCTCCCTAGTAGCTGGTGCACCCTAAGCAGTTGCCATTGAATTCTTGTTTTTTAGTTAACATTACTGGTGAATCATTCATGGCATTTGTAACTTAAAAATTAAACTAATAACTTATCAATAAATTAAAATTAAAAAGTACCATAATAATTCTTTTAATCAACATTACTTTATATAACAAACGATTGTTTGTTATTTTAAAGACTAAAATATTACTTCATAGGTTAGCGACACGTTGATTATTTTTGTTTGGTGATAACAAACGAAAGCTATATTTTTCCCATTAAAACCGTTTATTTTTAATTACTTCATCACTACTTTCCTTTTTAAAGTTTATACTAAAATAAAAAATAAAATAAAATAAAATAAAAACAATAGTAATTGGGCTTTGGGCTGTTGCATATCAAACCGGCCCAACAGCCCAGATCACGTTTTGTTTTCCACTATATAAACTTCAGTTTCAGCACTTCATAGTAATATTAGGGTTCCTCTTCTTCTCTTGTTGAGATCTAGATGTCTGCTAGTGTATTCCTTCCGCCAAATCCTTCGAATTGATGCGATGAAGAACGAAATTGAAGATGAAAATCATCGATTACAGAGTCGTTGCTCGATAATTGCTCTGTAAGATGAATAAATATCTGGTTCGTATTCACTGAGCGTCGCATATTCTCCATTTTCTTGTTCTTAATCATTATTTTTCGAATCGAAGGGTCCTATGGATGTGGCGCCATTTAATCAATGCGCCTTAGCTCTAAGTTTGCCTTCGTAAATCGAATTGAAAGCAGATCTCTGATCCAAGCTCTGAATAACTGGATTGGAATTTGATCACTGTTTTCATACATAAATTTTCTTAGATTTTTAATTTGTTGATTATAGCGAAGGTCCCAGCAGAGGGGATGGTAACTCTGAATTGAGACCCCTCTAACTTTCAATTTAATCCTTCGTAGATTATTCTGCCGAATCGTAGGACGCCCAAATTTGCTCCAGTTTTGGATCGTCTTGAACCCTTGGCAACATTCTTTCTTTCAGTTTCACTGTTTTTAGTTAAATTTATTTTTGTTATACTCTTTCCTTTTGTTATTTGATCTGTTTTTTAAACCAATCGTATGAATTAGTAAAAACTTTTTTGTAATTTTAGATTCCAACAGTACTCAGATATAACATGATTATTTCAATAAATATACCAAGAGAATTAAATTAAGTTCCATATAATTATACTGTTTAGAAACAATATCTTAAATTAAGTAGGTACTTTTATATTCATCTGCTTAATTAACATTAATTTGTCTTGAAAGTAATATATTTTGTTTCCCAAAGATATATTAAAACTAAATTTATAGTAATTATATTTTTATTTAAAAATGAAATATATTATTTATTTACAAATTATAATAAATTTATAAATTATAATTCTTTCTCTTATGAAAAATAGCTAAATTAAATCCTTTAAAATGCAATTAATACACCCTCCCAAGTTCTTCAGGCTAAGAATCCGCGAGTGCGCAGTCTACCCAGAAGAACATGCCCTAAGCTATTACAGCTTTATTAGTTCAGTGATATTTGAGGTATAAAGTTACGAATGGTTTTCTTTTGTTTAAAGAACCAATTCATTTTGTTTTGATTGGAAATTATGTTTATGTACCAGACTCCCAATTGCATTGAAAGAAATAATGAGCCTAATATTGATTCAAATGGGTTTTTTTTTTCTCTACCCACTATGGTGAGATTAAAGCTAATGATTATCAAAGACATAATGGTCTCATTATTTAAAGATTAGATTGCAAACCTGGTTTCTACTTTTCTCTAATAATTAGTTAAAAATTATTAAAAGTTCTCAATGACTGGTATTAAATTAAAATTACCCCAAAAAATATATCAAACAAACCACTAACACTATTTTTTTTGGAAAAGCCTTTGGTCATAGTTAACTAACTATATCATCGACCAATATCTGTTTAACAAGCAATTTAATAAATTATCTGGAGAATGTTTGAATTGAACGTAGGATACCTATCTAAGAACTAAACTTTTATTCCTTCAATAGTGATTTTTTATAGTAATGTAAGAACTTCAATATATCTAGTGCTGCATAAAGACTATGCGTGGACTCCTTGAGAACAATGCTCATGGGGTTGTGAATTTAACCAATCAATTAGTCAGAATAAAAACACAGAAAATAAATGTCCAAATTAATTAATCTATCAATGATTTATATATCAGGCAAAAGCAGGAATTGACGAATTGACACGGTTGACGGATCCCTAAATCCTTATGATTATTATGTACTAATTTCCATTACTTATTCGATATTAAAGTAAAGAAGATGGACAGGTACCAGAGGAAGATACAATACATGTTGAATTTGCGCCACCACAGTTGATGTAATTGCTGGTCATTTGTGTTGAATGAGAATTCAAGAGACCGAGCCTGCCCTCAGTTTTTGTGTTTTCTGTTTTACGAAGAAAGCGGATAGCATGCTTTTGCTGCGAGAAGGGGCTTGCACTCTTTCTTGTCGATTTGGGCTATCGAATGACCTGAATGCTGCCAACTGCTTGGAACCCTCCAATGCTTCCTGTAAACATAGGCAGGCTGTGAGATTGACATTTTTCTTTGAACTTCAAGAAAAGGAGATAAGGTCATGAATGGAGGAACGAAAGATGTGTATAAATTAATCTTAAAGGTGAGTCTTGGATCTATAAATTAATGTTACAGGATATTGGTGTTTACTCTTTGGTAACTCAGTAGTCAGTATTTCGCTCCGACTGTATCTCCAAAAACGCACCAGTAAGAACACTCTAGGAATATACACAAATAGGATTTTCTTCGAGATCACGGCATGGAAGCAAGGGGCATTTCTATTTTGTCAAGCAGTGGCACATAAACTATTTGCAATGTTATGTTATCCCAAGAAAATTGACTACAATCACCTATCCCATTCAACAGATGAATAAAACGATCAGCACAAAATGTCGGAAAGTAGGGATAAACCAATCCAACTAAACCCTTGTGGAAAGCCTTATCACTCCTAATAATCATGCATGTGCTCGGGAAATTTTTTTGGAATGATTGTGTTCTGGTCAATTTTAACATTACCTTGTGTGTACCACCTAGCGTCTGCAAAATTGCACTGGAAGCAGGAAATCCACTTGTTGGCTGAATACGACCAGCTGAATATTTCGGACGAGCATTGTTATCTACAACAAGGTCACGGTTGGCAATAACTATTAACGTTTTGAGAGAGAAGTATCTGATCATATAAATGGCACTAGCTTTCAACATGGTAGTGTACTAGTTCTATTATTACGTACCTATGAGATGGAAAATTCCAGAAGTTTTCTCTGCAATTTTTGGATCCTCTTTACTGCATAATAATAAAAGGAGGTCATAAGAAAGTGGCAGACTCAATAATGACAGAAATTAAGGATTATAAACAGAATTGAGATTCATGCTAGAAATTCTCTCTACTTACCCGTTTAAAGAGTGTGAACCCCCTTTCAATGTTGACTTTGTCTCTGAGGCTAAATGCCATGAAAGTGTCTTTGATGCAGGAATGCCTAGAACGGAAATGAATACAAGACCACAACATTAACACATGATCATAATATTAAACTAATAATATAAACAAAAATTCCTATCAATTTAAAAATAAACAACCAAGTGGCACCAATATATAAATCAGAATAATGAACTCATAACAGAAATAAATTAACAAAATATCTCAACCAGAAATCAGATACCTGAGGGCTGAAGACGACCTCTTGCCTGAAAGGATTGCTGTCTAGCATCGGTTTGTATATGTGGACTAAAATGCACCTTCTTACTGACAGAATCTAGTAGCAGTAAACAAAATTAAACGGAAAAGAAGCTAAATTTCACATTGCCACCATAATAGCTAGAACAGAAAATAGAATGTTAGTTGCTATTCTTACTCGGTAAAATATAATGCTTATGATGTCTTGGGATCAATGCCAGTAACTGCTGCTGCCTGATGCCTTCTTTATCCGTATATGTTTGACATGTAAGAAGTTGCTAAAATAAAACTAGACTTAATTTTTCATTTGACATAATTAGGTTCTTGTCTCAATAAGGACGAGTAAGAGATTTACCTGATTTAGACAAGAGACTTTAAGCTCCATGGTTGATACCTCTGATGTTTGCTGCTCGAGAAGCTCAGTCAACTTGAAGGCTACTGTACCAAGGTGGTCGACAGCATTAACAAGAGCCCGTACAGCATAGTCCTTTAGGTTGTCAACCACCCTGTAAATTATTTTGATATTGGTCACTCATCTCTTTTTGCAGATTTATTATACTTTGACCTAAGTCCATTCTTCTTGACAAGCAAGTAGCAATCAAACTAGTGCTTTTTTTTTTAAACCGGGAAATCGGTGCTTTGCTCTACTATACCTGGGGTAACCACACCCGTCCCTAAGCCAGGCACCGAGAAACATCGAAAGAATGGGGACACGGGACAAATTAATGTCGCAAGTGAGTCTCGAACCTGGAAACAATCTAACTAGTGATTAAAAAAAGGTAAAGTTCTCAGCACCAAATTCTTCAAGAATTCAAAACTAGACCCACTCATATTTATCTTAGCACTGGGGAAGCGAGGGGGGGCAGAATTTTATTTTACATTCATTTTAATAATCTATTTACACCATTAGCGTAATTTGCACCTCGTGTACTGCAGCTACCCAGGCAGTGCTAAATGTTATGCGCTAACCTATGCCGAGTCTTAGACTCCATTATATTTAACAACATTGAAACGAAATCAAGTCTGAACTTAACTCATTCATACTGAAAATATGAAGCCGGGAGGGTTACAGTCAGCCAAGGAACTCCAAAAGGGACTAAGAACATAATTTAGTTTATTTTTCTCTCTCTTATTATTATTATTTGTTCATGAGAAACTATCAGACATGGGACAGAAATAAGACTTTTATCAGCAGAAACATGTCCACAATTGTATCGTGAAAGCTTACATTTGCTTCTGCTCGCTGTGAAGGTAGGTTTTCTCGCAATATTCAGCAGCAGAGTACAGTTGAGGCCTCAAATTCTTCAATTCCTGAATGAAAAATATAGTTATGGTAAAAAAAAACATTGTGATCCACGTACTTCTAAAAAAATATGAAAATTGAATAGAAATTTTGAAGAAAAATATCAGCAAGGAAAAAGCAAAGATCTACAGTAAAAGTTAATCTTATCTCTCTCGAAAACCATAACTAAATTTTCTATAAAATAATCAGTCGTTACAGCCAATCTTGGTAGAGACTACTCCTTCCTCTAAGATTTTCCAGAACACATTACAAAGCCCGCAGACTCGTTCAAACACGACAAATCTGAAGTGCATTTCACTGTTCAATCAATTTCTTAAAAACAATTAATCAAAATTCATACAAAAATCCTCACAGCCTTACGATCCAGAAAATCAGCCACCTCAACAAGTGGCATCCAAAGTCAAGAACAGTCAACCAGCCAGAACCAAATCAAATCAAGAAAAAACGAAGCACCGAAAATCCCTAAATCAACAGGAACAAGTAACGAAAAGGCAATCAAAGTTGCAGAAGCAAAAGACGCAAACAAAAAGTGAGGGAATCAGATCCGAAACACAAAATCAAAGAAGTTGGAGAACAAAACCTGCAAAGCCTTCACGAAGCTCTTGCTCCGCTCCATGGAAGCCTCGTCGAAAGTCATGGCGGGATTGGCCGGTATGAGTTGATCCAGCTCCATTTCTGGATGGAATCAAATCGAAAGAAGAAATCAAAGAACGTTTTTCCTGAATCTGATTGTAGAATTACGCAAAATAGAGATTGGAAATTGAGCTCCAATGGATCGTGATTCGGTGAGAGAGAAAGCAAAGTGAGTGAGAGAGAAGCAACGCAGAGAAGTGGGGATATTTTTGGAGTTAATTGAAAGGGAAAATGACGCGGTGAAGGAAGGAGAGAGAAAAAGTGAGCGCGTATTTATTTATATACTCAGGTGGTTGACCAGCTGTCTGAACTCGCAAGAAAATCAAACGGTGACGTTTTAGACTATTTTTATTTTTATTATTAATTATAATACCATTCTTTTTTCATCCTATATCCAATTACATTATTATTGTTATTATTATTTTGTGAAACTTCATTAATCTCAACTACAAAAGTTCATACTTCATACAATCTTTTGATAAAGATGAAGCAACATGAGGGGGAGATATTCCCTCTACAAAATATTGTGAAAAATCTCAATAATATCTTTGAAATTTACTGTAATTAATTTATGATAATTGAATAGTTGGATTCAATCAAGATGAATAAAAAAAAAAAAAAAAAAAAAAGTACGTCATTCGAAATGAGCTATTTATTGCCAACATGAATCGTGAATGCCTCCATACATATTTTTTTATAGTAAAACTCAATAAGCCCAAAATGAATTTCATCATAATTGGGTGACACTCATTGTCATGTATAAATCTAATCAATGTCTTATTTCCTATGTTTGCAATCTCAAGTTGCATCGACATTCATCTTCTAAGATTCATAAGACGGGGGCCTCCAATCTTAACAGATCTCTTGAATATAACTCGTTCTGATATCTTTTCAACATGTCAATGAAAGAGCATATAAGTCATTAATCCTTGCAACCACCTTCTATAGACTTTTAGTCGGAGCTCTAACCTTGTTACGACCAACTAACCATATTCCTAAAATGTTTAGAGCACAATGCTAGACACTTAGGAGAGACCCACCCATAAGCCTAAGCCTAAGCCTAAGCTAACATTCCTAAATGATCTATCGAAAGTAGTAATATTTGGTGAAAAATTATTCAAAGATGAAATCACCCACTTGCAATCTTTAACAAGGTGGTGGTAGCTCTCTCTATCATTTATACAAATTAAACAATAAGTATTTATGTAAATAAATATTTTCTTGAGTCTGATATGTTTAAGCAAATTTTTGGCTCCCAGCTTAATCTTTGGAGGCACATCATAAACCCACAACTTCTCCTAATTAGTATGATCCTCATTCGATCCTGATACTTTATTCATATGCACTCTTTAATTCAGAACCTTCTTTAAACATTTTTGGCCCAAATGATTTAGTGGGTTTTTTATGTATAACAAAAATTGATTAAAAAATTGCATGTATAGCACAAAACTAAAAATAATTGTACATATACTAAAAACTTGAAACTAATCAATAACTAGTGATTGAGTTCAATCACTAGTTATTGATTGAACTCAATCACTTAATAAACTGATTGAGTTTAATCACTAGTTATTGATTGAGTTCGATTGAGTTCAATTATTCAAAAATTTGGTATAAAGAAATTTTTGATAAAAATGTGCTATAATTTTAATAAAGGGTCCTAAAGTTGGTATACATAACAAATTTTCAATGATTTATTCCTCACCATTTGAATGACCCTTATAGCCCATCTCCAGCCAATTTTGATACAATTATTTGTATATGACATATTTGAAAGTCATAAACTCTTTATACAGAGAGAGACATCATTGTTAATTTATTTACTAATTAAGCTATTGTATGTATCGGCAGATCATATAAAACTTGAGAAAAGGCATATTTGTTTACTTAATAATTAATTAGTAATAATTCATCATTATTATTTTATGAAGTTATAGTCTACTCTATACATTAGTGAGTTTCCTATTCGATTCTTTTTTGTCATATACTTGAAAAGGACAATGTACAATATAAAAACACACAAAATAGATATGAATCAAAAATCAAATTGAGTTTGAATTGAGAATTGACCAAGTGCATGACGTATTTTGAAATAATAAAAAAGTCTACCAAATGTATTTTTCTCAAGTTAAAAGTACAAAAAATAACTTGCATTTGAATTTAATTTGAACTTATTGCTAAACCCAATGCTTTAATCTATGATGAAAAATAAAACACATAACTTGTCTTTGGTATCTGGCCTAAGGACGAGCGTGGTTACCTTGTTTAAAAAAAAAACAAAACACATAACTTGCATCTGAAATTTGAACTTATTGCTATAGTTCATGGCTCAATCAACAAAATGACAAATTTTGATTAAGGTAATCTAAATTAGAGGACCTATATAGTTACTTTTGTAATTTAAGTTACTATTTCATATCACCATAATTATTGGGATTGTTTGTGCAGTATGCTTATTATATATATATATATATATATATATAAATAAATAAATGTTTGTAGCTCTCCATCATACACATAACAAAAATATATTAAACAAGTCAAATATAATTTATTAAACAGAAATTTTAGATGCGACTTCATTTGTCACTACTACAAAACTGAGATATGATGATTCTAAAAAAATATCATAAACGCTTTAGATGATACTTTTTCGCCATCATTGTATCGCCTATCATCTATTCTTTTTAGATGACACTTTTTAAAGATGATACTTTTCTACAACGTCATCTATTCTTTTTAGATGATACTTCTTAAGAAGTGTCAATGAAACTCATTAGATGATACTTTTTGACCATCATTATATCGCCTATCATCTATTCATTTCAGATGATTACAATAAAGTGTCATAAAATGCGTATTTATTAAATGATTAAAAAAAAGTGTCATAAAACGCGTGTTTACTAGATGATTATAATAAAGTGTCATAAAACGCGTGTTCTTCATTTATGACACTTTAATTGTATTATCCCCTACAATTTGGTTTTGAAAAATATCATCTAAACCCATATTTATAGTAGTGTGTGTATATACATCGTCTTAATTATTTATATAGAGGCATATTGAATCAGGATCACAAAATCAAACAAAAATCTTTGTCCTTTTATTATTATACACAGGATTGAGGTGTACTGGAAACACAAACTTCATAGTTATTAGTGTATTTAAAATGCAAGATAAACTATGTTCATTTTAGGTTAGTTTCTAGATGTTTTTTTAACTCAACCATAAATGGTAATTAAAATATTCAAATTAATAACCTTTTGATTATTGAGTCACATAAAATTTCGTTATACACATTTTGTCTTAATTCCTATGAATTTAAACTTTGTACTTTGTTATTGTATTACCAATACTTTAATGGGTTTTATTTCATTAATTTATACGGTAAAAAAAACCATTTTTAGCAACTCCTCTAAATTGACCTCATTATATTACTAGGGTAAAAATCAGGCCCAACTCAACTTTTTGAAAGCAAAACAACATGAGGTCAAGAAGAATTTAAAGAACTAATATTCAATCCATTGATGTCACATAGTTATATATCAATTTGTTACTAGTACTTAGGCATAGTCGAAGTGTGCACAAACCGATTCAAATAGATATTAAAAAAACATACTAAAATATGTATTTGTCTCCGTATTTATTTTTAATTTTCTTCCTTTATTGATGTCAAAATTTAGTGTGATTATGAAATGTATACTATATATATTTCAATTCAAACAAAATGATAAATTGTGAGAAAGGCATAAAACCTTCTGTCTTCCATTAACTTTCCACACATATTTATAATACATCAAATAT
>JBBMEF010000022.1:913425-936801 GCA_037832685.1 Sicyos baderoa | reverse complement strand
GTCAGTACACAAAGCTTAAAGTGCTTCTGACTGGAATGCTTTGAAACCAAAGCCTTATGCTCCTTTTATAGTGCTTGAAGCACACCACTACCTTGCATCTTTCCGATGTGGGACAAATCCACTTCTAATATTTTGACAAAAAACCTAACATAATGTTCACTAATATAAACCACATTTTACTCTATGCCCATATTGTACCACATATGTGAGCATTAATATTTAATTCATGTCGAACATGACCTACCTATTTGTCTTATTATTATCTAAAAAGTGATGTTTATTTGACTTTTCAACGGCAAGAGGCTTGCAAGATATTGGATAAGGAGTGTTTAGTTATGTGATCCAGAGTCCCAGGCAATGCATCTCCACCATAGAAAGCCTACAAATTAAACCAAACGTCTGGTTTGTTTTTCTCTTTTATTATTAGTTGACAAATGTTGGGTAATGGTCCAAAATTAAATTATTGAGAAGTGAAGGCTCTCAAAACCAAACAAACAGAGCATCCCTGTTGTTGACAGAATTGCAAAGGAGTGTATGATGAATCTTAGAGTTCAAGTTTTTTAAGCATATGAATAGTTTTGGACAATTATTGTGTTGTAGGAATTGTCCCACTTTCTTTGTCAACCAAATTGCAGCCCTTAATCTGTTTCTTATTCATATATATAGAGAGAGAGAGGGGTACTAATAATAAATTGGCGTGGATTGGTTGGTGGAAGAGACAGACATTTCATCCATATTTGTCAACTAAGACAAGGCCATGTTAAGACGGTCGAAGGAACCATCATAGATTGACTTAATGGTCAAGGGTAGCTTGGGAAATTAAGAGTTTTTGAGTTGTCTGGCATATATCCCGTGAGACTAGTTAAGATATTCGTAAGTTTGCTTGAATATTCAAAGATTTAAAAATAGATATTTTCAAATGAACTTTAAAGTTTATCTTTTGATTTCCATTTGAATTGACTCCAATTCAAATTTGACTGTCCCAATTCAAATGAGTAGTAGTTTATAAGTTCAGATAATCATGTTAGGCTTAAAACTACTATTGTCTAGAGTTGAACTTAAACTTAACTTAAATCCGGATCAGTTATAAATTCAAATCCATCACCCTAAATGTTGTTAACTAAAAAAAAAACTTTCAATCTATACGAATGTCTGAATTTTCGTAACCATATGAAGTTTAGATCCAAGTACACCTTCGGCTTTTCAATGGGAATGTGTTTTGAAGCTTTCCTAGAGTTTTGTTGTTGACTAAGGTCCTGTTTACTTTAGAGATCAGTGAATTAGAATGAAAATTTTCCAACTCTACCTGGAGAGACCAGTAAAATCCCAAGTTCTTAGGTTATGTAGGTCCCCTGCCTTCCAGACCATCCAGCGTGTATTACCCTTTTTTTTCTTTTTTCTTTTTTATGTGTAGGAAAGATAGTACTAATAATTTCTCTATTTCTAAATCATCATCGGTTGGACTAGTAATCAGAAAGGACTTTTGGGGATCCAAGAAGTTATGAATTTATTTTTATTTTTACTTTTAAATATCCGTGACTGTCTAGGCCAGCTTGAATGCACCTCACTATTGTTACGGGACATACCGTCTGACCCTACAATATTTGGATATCAAGGATACCCGAATGAAACTAATTCCTAGGTAAGTGGCCACCATGGTGAACCCTTCACCTCTTCACCAAGGAAACTCGTACCATTAGGTCACTTCACGATGGTTTCCAAGAGGTTATGGATTCAATCCATGGTGATCATCTATGTACGAGTTTCCTTGACGTAGGGTCATGCAGTGGGTCCCGGGGGCTGTGATAATATTCAAGACGCGCGTAAGCTAGTCCAAAAAAAAAAAACTGACTTAATAAAGAAATATCACTAGATCAAGTAAGAACTAAAAGGCAGCTGACAAAATGAATGGTGAAAGAAGAAAGTTCATAATATAGAAAGGAAAAAGATCACATACCTTCAGATTCAAGTGGGGTGGAACTGCAATTGAAGTGGCACTGGCCCATTTTCTGCCTTTATCTCCACGAAGCCATGATGCGAAATAGTTTCTTCACTAACTTGAAATCTAGGATAAGATTCACACGTCATGGAACCGTACGTAATCCAATCCATATTATTGACATATACTAGTCGAACATAAGCTTGAATTAATTTGATGATTTTAAATTGGATAACATAGAATTATTTCGATCTCCCACGATAAAAGATTGTACAGTAAACTTTCATTTATACATAAGAACACCAGCAACATCCCTCATGACCTTTTCATAATACATACTAACTAGCCCATAGCGTATTTTTGCGTCCAGCTCCTCGCAGTTGTCTCATACTTGGCCTTGTCCGTCTTGTACAGATGAGCAATTTCGGGAACTAATGGATCATCTGGGTTCGCATCGGTCAAAAGAGAGCAAATAGAAAGCAACACCTGAATATGAAACAATAACCCTTCCCAACCACTTAAAAACTGCATATATCATTAATCAAAGCTAGGAATAAAGTGAAATTGCTATGCAGAAAATGATTGACAGACTGACAGTCACTCTATAATCTAAATAATGTTTGCCAAAGATGCTGCAGAGCAGACAATGATTCAATATACTAAAATAAGATGCATTACATCATCCATATCATAGAAAATGTCTTCTTTTTTTTTATATTGATATCCATGAGTGTCCAAGTTAGCTTGCATACTTCGACTATTCCCATTCCGAGAGAAACATACTATCTCAAAAAAAAGAAGATAATACCATGGTCTGATATGTCAACATGTTACAGTATGAATTTCATAAAAATGAAACCTAATCAGGATATCATTGATGATAAAAGCAGCATATCTGCATTTCTTATGCTCCAAATTCCTGTTATTGGTTTCATATATGGTTGCCATCTTACTTTCTTAGAGGTTGATCTAAGTTGTTTGCTTAACTGTGTTTTCACATGACAAGTTCTTGGATTTCAATTTTTTTTAAATCCTGCTGCCGATCTTTAAAATTTGGATCGAAGACTATTATACAATTAGAGAAAATGTTGAAATAAAATAACGATGAAGTGAAATGTGAAAAACTTTACAAGAGTGTTGAGCACTCAAGTACAGTTGCCACTCACATTATTGCATCCATATATGCTGAGTACCAAGAAAGATTATTTCGACTTAATGGATTTTTTCTCTCTTGAATACAAGTATACATCTCTATTTAAACAACAAAATTGTAAATGGTAATCAGCAGGCGATTCAAAGAATTCGATCCAAAGCATCGTGCAAATAAGGTATAATATAATGGAATTTAAACATCTAGGACTTGAATGGTAAAACTGTAATTAAGAGATCAAAACCTTTGATATAGTCAAAGCTGGACTCCAGTGCTCTTTCAAGATATCCAGGCAAATACTACCATTACTGTTGATGTTTGGGTGAAAAACCTTTGTCCGGAAAGCAACCTAAACAAATAATAAATTGAAGCAACGTTAACACTTGTAAGTAATGATTCCTTATATAAAGTGACAATTTTTTTTGTTTGAAGAATATATAAAGTGACAATTAAAGATGCATAGCAATAATAATACAATCTCCTAAAAATGAAAATTTTATCAAGGAAGAAAGAAACAGAAGAAAAGGGAAAGATAAGAATCCTGAATCCATCCCCCACTGTAGCCAATGATGGATGCAGAAACAGGCTCCAATTGGCAAAACCTAATCAAAAGAACTCCAACACTGCATCAAAAAACTGCATCATCACCTAAAGAACTCTCTATTTCTTTCCACCCAAATATCCCAATAGGTGACCTTAAAAGTTGGCCTTTCCTTTAAATAGATGACCTCACACGAGAATAAAATATTTGATGCCCAGCAGCCATCAGGAAAGCCCCATGGAAATTGAAATACCAAAAAAAATATGCATCCCCGTGCTCAAAGTAGCACCACAAAAACAAATGAGAGGCGTCTTCAAAATTAGACCTTCACACATTGCATCACTTGAGGGAGACGGAGATCTTAGGATTTCCATGCATCAAGATTCAGGGTCCATAAAAAAACATACGGTTCCAAATCTCCTCAAATCTAGAGACAAACTCCGGCATCCAAAAATCAAGAACAAGGGAGCTCCATCCACTAATGGGTGTCTGAGAACCTAACAAGACATATCTAAGATTAAATTAAGTTTTTATACTTATCTCACCTTACTGAAGTCATTACACTTATCTTCCCCAAATAGGCACTTAGCCTACTTGACAACAATAAAATGTAAAATCATACTCACATGAAAAATCAGCAGAAAACTATCAATAACCGCCAATATGCAGTGTGTGGTTTACATATTAAGTTTCATAAGTGTGGCCTTTATATGGTCAATATATCTGCCACAAAATATAGTTTTCAGATATCAGATACTAAAGTATTTACCCGGACAACCTCAAAAAATAACCAACACGATTAAGCAGTTGCAACTGAACTGTTTAGCTCAAGAAGTGTGAAAATAACTTCCAGCACCAGCTTCACCGAGTTATTAATCAAATAAGCATTGCAGCCACTAGAATACTCAATAAAACAAGAACCACATATGTACAAAATTATTTGAATGATAAAAAAAATAAAAGAAATTACGGCCAAAGGCCTTGTGAATTGAAATGCTGACTATATTCGCGCCATACCTTGGGAGGTTTAAATGGATAATCGGGAGGGAAGTGAATAGTAACTAAAAACACCCCTCCTGCATAAGGACTGTCTGGAGGGCCCATAATTGTTGCTTGCCAATGAAACATATCTTCTGCTACAGGACCTGTTACAGAACAAGAACAGCATCTTGTCTTACATTTTGGTAGCTCAAGGGAAATTTTGATCCATTCAAAAGATGAAATAAAATAGGTTTAATTGAACACCATCTTGTTAACAGCAGACCACTTATTCAGACAACAAATTATTCATCCAATGGTCTGATTTGATTTTTTTTTTTTTTTTTTTGATCAAAGCCACACCACAGAGTGTAGATTTATGATTCCCTACTCAAATCTTAAGCGGTTACACCGTTGAGTCCTAGCACAACTTTTTTAAAATCAATTAGGCTTTCAACTCGAAGACACATAGAATCAATGCTTTTGAGTTTAGAAAACTAAATCAAACAGATCCGTAAGCCAATGAATAAACCGATATCTACTATCCATATAGTTTTCTACTCAATCGAGACTTGCTTCAACAAGCTAATACAATAAACTAAACTACAATACACGATTCAGTTTCTGTACTTCCGAATTCCATTCCACAGTCTGATCAAATATTTTGAGAAGAGCAAACACAAACCATATCCTACGCGTAAACCGTAAATTCGAGAAGGCAAGTCAATGCTAAAAACTCCAAAACCGACTTTCAATTTTCATAGACCTCCGCATGCTTAGCTAATTAAGAACACGATGATTCAATTTCAGAGTTGATACTATTTCACGAAATCCACAAACAAACATTCAGATTCAATCAATTTCGAAATAAAAGAACAATAACAAAGCTTTTCGGAGTCTCCAATGCTCGATGAAAAACCGCTATCACAAGATCGAGCTTAAAAGTGAAGAAATAGAGATACAGTAAAAAGGAACAGGAACCGATTTCATAGACCTCCACATGCTTAGCCAGTTACGAACTTGAAAATTGAATTTCAGAGTTGATACTATTTCACGAAATCCACAAACAAACATTCCGATTCAATGAATTTCCGAAATAAAAGAACAATAACAGAGTTTCTGGAAGACTCCGATGCTTGATCAAAGAAAGAAATCACAAGATCGAGCTTAAAAGATAAGAAATAGAGATACAGCAAAAAGGAACAGAGTAAGAAGAACACAGAACCAGCGCTGCAAGAAGTAGGAGGATCTTTCTGGAGATCCTTGAGCTCCTTCAGGATCCGCTTCGACGCCATGAACGGTGACCGGGAGCGGCCTCTCCGACGAGAAGACTGAAGAAGAAAATGGTGGGAATGTGGCGTGCAGGAAAATGAAGGGTGCCAGCCAACCAACCAACTAATTTGCACTCGTTTTTTTCAAGATCAATGCACCAATTTTTAATATTAATTTTCAAAAAATAAAATAATATTTTTTTTAGTACAAAATGGGGGAAGCCGATTAATAATCAATACATAGAGCTAAAATAATTCCACAACAAAATAATTCCACAACAACCTAATCAACTCTCACATATTGGGAACGAAAATTAATCCGTCTCCACAAACGGGAGCATGACCACGCAAATGAAAAAAATCGATAAAAAAGACCACAACAATTTAATTTGGGTGCTCTTAATTAATTTCATTTAATTGTAAGTTAATGAAATGTAACAACAATTGAGAATAAATATTCTACTCACACATTAATAAGCCAACTTTTTTCATTTCATTAAGATTTTGTTGTATTCAATTTTGTTTTTATCTAAAATTTGATAAACATACAACTTTTTTCATTCATTAAAAAGCCAAAACAAATTATGATTTTAAGAAAGCCCCAAAATTCTTTAAAACTATTAACTTTAATTAGCAATAATGACTAACAAAAATATAGTTAAAGATATAAAAGGTGTTGTTGTAATTGCGAGGTTAAAGTTTTCAATTCTATTTATTATATTTTGAGAAATTGTAATGATGATCAATTTAATATAATAATTATAAATATAGTTAAATATTAAATACATATTTATATTATAAATTTGACTAATTTTGATAAGTTTTTCTTATATATTTTTTTAGTATAAATAAGAGGAGTGAATTACACTGCGACACATACTCTTTCGATAGTTTTTCTTATATTTTTAGTACAACAAATTGGATAATTATAATCTATAATATCTAGATAAAAAATACAGGTAAATTATTGCTGACTTGCTTGGCTATACAAATATACATATAAATTATTGCTTGCTTGGCTTTGGTTCAACTCTCATTATTATTTAAACTACGACTGCGCTATAAAATTAAATAATGATATTATTTCACCTCCTTCCCTCTTTTAAAGTTGTACGATTCAACTATCATTATTGTACTATTTCTTACTCATTTATTTTGGCTATAATATTTCTTTGGTAAAAACTATTTTGGTCCTTGAATTATTATGTAAGTTTTGTTTTGATCTCTAAATGTTCAAAAGTCCAATTTTAATCTTTGAACTATTGCTTTTATTCTATTTTGGTTCTTAAACTTCTAAAAGTTCAATTTTGATTTTTGAACTTTCTAAAAAGTTTAAATGTAATAAAGTGTCAAAACAAAAATAATAAAATAAAATAAATTTATTATCATTTTTTTCACTCTCTCACCTCTCTTTTTTCACTCTCCCACTTCTGTCTCATACAGGTGAGTTTCAATTTTAAAAAGAAAAAAAGAGATTGACATTTGAAACAATTGTCATTTAACCTAATTTTCTAAAATATTAAAAAACTACTAAATACTATTTTTTTTATTTAAATAAAAACTTCAACAATTCTGTTTCCATCGCACCAAACGTAACTTTATTATTAAAAAACTATTAAATATCAATTTTTTTATTTAAATAAAAACTTCAACCATTCTCTTTCCTTCCCATCAAACATAAACTTATTCTCTCTTATCTTATCTTCCCATCCCAACCCAACACATCCCTTCAAAGTCAAACATATCCATACTCTTCCTTTGACAAAGTCAGAATATATTAATAAATTACATTTTTGTTGGCAAACAAATATCTCACATTATTAAATTGATGGAAAAGTATTGAGTATATAAAGAAGACTATACTGAGACATTTTGAAAGATGACAAAAAAACAAAGTTATGGACCCATCATATAAATGTAGATGTTTTGTTCCTTTTTTTTTGCAAGCCCTAGATGTTTTGTTCCTAATAATTTTAATTGTATTTTTTCTTCTATTTTTTCTTTGACTTTAAAAGAATGAAAAGTAAGAAATTTTGAAAAAAAACCTTAATCTTGAGAGAGAAACGCTTTCTCAATGGGCTCAGGGAGGATCTCCCCGGAGATCGTCCTGCGAGCGAATGTGGGCACATTTATGTGCGTTTTTTGGCCCTTCTTTGTTCGCGCTTAAGAGCAAGGATTGGGCGTTCTTGGGAATCAAAAGGGAGCAACACTAATGGAGCTTAGACAGAGCTATTCGAAAGACGAAATGGAGTTTGTGTGGGCATTTTCGAAAGATGGACGAAGAGAGAAGTGAGGTTCGTGGTCCACAAAGTGGTGATGAGGGAGAAGAGGATGAGGTGCACTAGGAATGAAAATGGTAAACAAAAAGCGGACTTTCGAGGTAGAAAGAAGAAGACGAAAGGGTTGGGATCTGGAAGTACCCTTCTCGACAGAGGAAAAGGCCATTGCGGGGAGTTGAAGAGAGAAGAAGCAAGATTGAAGCTAGAGGAAAATTTGGCCACCATTTTTTAAGCTAGTACAGAAAAGAGGAGAATCCAAAGAAAGTCTCAAAGGTTGTCCAGTTGGGAAACAAACACTAAGAAGATGTTGATCTCATAGGTTTTTCTCCCAACTTTGCCGGAGAAGAAAAAGTGGGTCGTCGGAGATAGCGACGTCAGCTTGGGGAGTAATGGTTGGATGGGACAAGTCACTGCAATAGAAGTAGGGCAGCTGGCAGGCATAGGGCTCAAGGTGGAAGCAAGTGACGCATATGTAAGGTCTAGTTTGACCCGGTTCAAGGAGGTTCAGAAGGTGTTGAGCTGTTGGGTTATGGTTTTGTTGGTCAAGGATGATATTTTCCTCAGTTTAATTAGGATTAGTTGTTTTCTTATTTTCCTTAGGTTAAAGTCTCTTGTTTTTGTGTTGGTTTGTTTTCCCTTTGAACAAATTGATAAAGGGAGTCTTCATCAATGCTCGATTCGGTCATTTCAAGGTAAAGGTAGGTCTTTCTTAAGGCCATCTCTTCTCTTTACAACTTTGGTTGGATCATGTTCCTCAGTCGTTGAAATACTCCAAGGATTATCCTCCAAAGTTCATCAAAAGTCAAACTCAAAAGTGTTGACGATGCTTATTTGGTTTTCTATGGAATTTTCAAATTCCAAATTAGTTAAGATCGTTACCCGGTTTGGTTTGTTGGTGAAGGTTTTATTTATTAAGGGTTCTTTCTATATTCACTGGCCACCTTCCAATCTGTGGTTCGGGGCCGAAGTTAGTATCAGGGAGATGTTCCCGTGTGTGGTTTTTCCTCTTGCAAGCTGGGTTGTATTGTGGTTATGGTTTTGTTAATGAAGTTACTCGTTTTTCAAAAAAAAAAATAACATTTTTTTTGGAATAAAATTATCAAGCTTGTTTTCACCATACAAACAACTATTTTTTTAGTATAAATTTAAAGAAGAAGATTATAAATATCAATAATATGAATCGAAATCGTTACGGTAGAGTGGAATCATACAAACAACTATTAACTCCAATTATAACACACACGTGTATATATAACAAATGACTTATACTTAATTTCGCATATTCTACATTTGTTGTATTAAAAAATCAAGATGTAATATAACTTCTTTAATTATATGAAGCTCAATTTTACAACTCATGCCAAGTATAACTTATTACACCTTTTATAAAAGTTAAAAACTAAAATACAATAATATATATAATATATAATTCGAATCATTGATGAAAGAAATTAAAGAACTAAAAAGAATCACGATACACATAAAATTTCTTAATGATATCAACATTATATTTATCTATGGCAAACAAGAAGATCAAATCAAATCAAAAAATTGAAACCATCAAAGCTTTTTGTTTTCTAGGCAGCAAATCACATCAACTTTTTCTGTGTATTAAGAGTTTAATCCAACTTTAATTTAATTAAACTTTGATTTAATTAAAACCTTTAACCTGTAATTTTCAAATGAATGGAGCATTTCGGCAGGTTGCCTCTGTTCAGACTTTTCAACCTCACACCTTCGCACGTGACTTCGATCTTCACCGGCGGCAGTTTCCGGCCATTCAACACGTATCCGATTCTCGTCCGTGCTCCGACGCTCACCACCAGTTCGCCGGTCCGGTTGCCGGAGTTCAGTTTCCGACCTGCTCCGTCGTCGACTGTTTCATTCATCACTACGGTTTCGATCTTCAAACTCGTCGTGTTCTCCTTCGATTGAACAAAGCTCCGAACGATCGTCGTTCCTAATTCTATTTCATTACCTTCTCCGGCGGCGATTTTGACCTCCATTTCGCCGTAATTGAGCGATAACTTCGAATTAGGGTTTCTGATTTCGATTCGACCGACTGTTTTCGCGGTTAGATACGATCCGTCCGATTTGTCGGTGACGTTGAATTTGGAGATCCGGAATGACTGGAGATGAAATACAGGAAGTTCTGGTTCGAACCAGAGGTATAAAACTCCACCGACGGCGGCAATCACGACGATCAGGATCAGGATGAACAGAATGAGGAAGCAACAGCATCTCTGGCAGCAGCTCCTCCGCTTCTTGTTCTTCTCGATTAACGGCGACGGGAGAAGCCGTTTCCTCGCCGGCGGTTTCGGCACCGGCTGAGCAGCGAGGTTTTGAGTATATCCTGGAGGCTTCTGGAGAATCGGTTTCAATGGAGGCTCTGCCATATTCTCTGAAATTGGAACAAACTCTTACACGAAATCAGATTCAATTACAGTCAATTGCATAAAACGAGACGAAGAAAAACGAATCAATTCAGTTAATCAGTCAAGTTCATGCATCGCATTAAATGCTGTGAAATGAAATTTCTTCATCGCATCGTAATCTGTGATGTAACAAAATCTGGAAAAGAAGAGATGAAATTACATTCACAGGCAGAGAGGAATTGATCGGAGAAGAAGAAGAAGACGATCACCTCAGATGCAAGTCGGTGACCGGATACCTGCCGGAAGTCCGATCTTCCGATGAGAAGGAATTGAAGAGCGAAACAGAGGAGGAAGAAGAGTGTGGTCTTATTGGCGGTGGTGGAAATTTGGCTGCAGTTCCGTTGCGTCACACAAATTCCAATTTGGTAAAAGCATTTTGTCATATTTATATATTTAGTTTCATTGTTTTAAGTAATGGTTTAAATATTTAATGTTGGAGATTCCAAAAATAAAATAATAATAATAAAAGATTGAAATAGAAAATGAATCGAATAATCAACTTGTTATCAATTCAATTCATATGTTAATTTTATTTTATTATAATTATAATAATTATTATTTTTACATTATAAACTTTTAAACATGTAATTTTAATTTATTTAATAATATTAATATTTTTAATACAAGAAGAGATAAATATATTTTTAAAACTTTATAAAGAAAAACATTTTATTTTTAGGAAAAATTTAAAACATATCACAAGAACAATTTAAAACATTTTTTTATAATACATGAACTAAACTTAGGCATTAAAAAATTTAAAGACAAAAAAGAAATCTATAAATTACATAAATCAACTTATAAATATTATATTCCACTTAGTTTTTTTAATTCATTCCATTTTATTTTTTTAAAGTTAAGTTATTTGATTTTAGTTATAAAATTGAATACCTATTAAGGTAGTTTTAGAACATGAGCATAATTAAAATGACATGGAAAAATATGAACATATGCATACAAAATGGGAAGTAATTTAGTCTTTTACGCAAGACCTAGAAACATTTTATTCAATTTTTGTTTTATTTTAGAAGTTTTGCCCATAAGAGTTTGAAAGCCACTTGTAATTGTTTTAGGTAGGAGGTTTTTTTCTTCCTCTTTGAAATAAGGTAGGATTCAATAAATATAGTTTTTTTTTTTTTGAACAGAAAAAATATAGAAATTTAAAAATTGAACAACTATAAACCAAAGGAAATTTGCACTCTATAGCAAATTTTCTACTCTACATTAGAATTATAAAACTTTTTAAAATATTGTAAATATAGCAATTTTTTTTTATAGACCGTATCAAACACTATTGATGAAGTATATCAGACACTATTGGTGGAGTCTATTGATGGAGTTTATAAATTTGATTTTGCTATATTTACAAATATTTCATTATTTTGCTATTTATACAATTTTTTTGTGTAATGTACACGCAAATTCCCCTAAACCAAAACTGTAAATTTGAGATAATAATATAGAATTTTATAGGTTAACCCTATCACTTTTTTAGAATTTTATAGGTTAATCCTCATCACTTTTTTAGTATATGTGTCCTAATCGCATTCCTCTCTATAATTATTATATATATAATATATATATCACTTTTATCTTTTTATAAATTTTTAATTTTAATTTCTAAACCATTTTAAAAGATCTGTTTTCTGTCTATAAAAGTTCTATTTATAAATATTTTTTTAACTCAACAATAATCGAAGATGAAAGAATTCAATTATATGATTTGTTTGGTTGTTCAACTTATAAAACTTTTTTTTAATAAAAACTAAAACTTAAAAAATAAATTGAGATAAAGAGAATGTTTCATGGAATGCCATTAAGGAAATCATGCGTCCAACATAAGAGAAGCATGCGCTGTATTTATAACAAAATTGATAAATAAAAAATGATTATGTGGCTGAGGGAATAAATATGTGTATTATTAATTGCCAAATGTGTAATAGACGTGCTTAGATGTCAAATCTCAATGCCTTATTTGCAAGTCCCCTAAGACCTAGCCTGTACCAAAATACATACTGTTTTTAACTTCTAAAAAATTAACTCATTTTTAAATCCAAAATCAATTTGTTTTTCTTCTGTCATCCTTTAAATTTGGATTGTATGTTTAGGAGGTGATCGGATTTTGGAGTTAAAAAGAGGAGATAAGATTTCAAGGATCGAACATAGTATTAAACTAGTTTACAACCAAACAATGAAACTATTGCGCCACTAATTTTCAACCATAAAATATAGAATAAAATATATTTTATAGAATCTTTTCAAATATCGCATGAAATCTTTTACGGTGTAACCTAGTGCAAAATTCAATCAGGGAAAGCTTTGGTTAGCGTCAGGAGTTTGGTGGTTAGATTTTAGGAGCAATGGATGCTAATTGGTCCGGAACCAGGAATGCAAATTCGCGGAGTTTAGGGATTCGTAATCCATTTAGGATCACTTGGGACAAGCTTCACACTGCTGGAATTCTTCAGAGCTCATGTCATTTCTGTATGCTTTGTGCCCTGTTTCCTAACATAGTTTTCTTTTTGAGATTGTACAATGTAACGGGCAAAACCATCGTGTAGTAACTCAATTGGTTAAACAGAGCTTTGGATACATGAGTTCAATCCATAGTAGTTACGTAACCAGAAATAATTTTCAACAGGTTTCTTTAACATCCAAATTTTATAGGATTAGGTGGTATGTCCCGTGACATTAGTCGATATAATCCCGACATGATCATTGTCTTGGCTGGGTTCGATGCAGCTGTTGGTGACCCATTGGGTCGTTGCTGTGTCACACCATATGGATACTCAAGTATGTTGAAAAAGTTGATGAATCTTGCACAAGGGAAGCTTGTATTGGCACTGGATGGAGGATATAATCTTGAGTCTATGGCAACTTCAACGCTTGCATGTGCACAATTTCTGCTTGATGGAACAACTATCAATAATGAATCTTCGGAGACCTATCCATTTGAGTCAACATGGCGAGTGATTCGAGCAGTTCGCCGCGAGCTGAGTTCTTTTTTGCCAATACTTTCGGATGAATTACCAGATGATTTGATTAGTAAAAACGTGCCATTCTCGGAGCTGAGTTCTTTTCGGCCAATACTTTCGGATGAATTACCGGATGATTTGATTAGTAAATCTACAATTTACTATACTCACTATACTTACTTTCGGAGCTGAGTTCTTTTAGTGATTCATTATGGTATTTCCAAATTGTGATTTAAATGTACAATTTCTTATCATTCAACTTGAGAATCATAATAACAAAAAACACATAGATATACTAAGAAAAGTATTGGTTTTTTAAATAAATACATATATTGGTAAAATCATTTAGAAAACAAAAAAGATATGGCTTCTACAAACACCTTTAATCCGGTGTCATCTATGTCTGAAACACCTCGTTAGAACTTCAAAATTGATATGGATGGATAATAGTATAGGTTGAAGGCTACCACATTAGATGACACACTTCATAACTTTGAGGTTGGAGCGGGAGCGGGAGCGGGTTCGGGCATTCTGGCCTTCCGAAGTAGCCCTTCTTGAGTCAACGTCACGACGAGCTGCTCATTATTTGCACAATTCAGTTCCGGACATGACATAAAAATAAAAGAGCGAGAGAGAGAGAGAGAAGGAGCTTATGATGGTTAGTTTCGTTACCTCGCCCTTTTGGTTGAACATCTCACCCGAAACGAAACCGCGAGCATTGTAGGAAGAAGGCGATTGTATCTGTCCATACATCTGTTAGCATATTTTGAGCACATTGAAAACTGAATGGAATACTTTATTCATTATACTTACTACAAATAACAGCCAGTCGTCAGCTCTTAAAGGTCGGTGAAACCACATCCTGGAAAGAAATAAATACAATTGAGGCACAAGAATGATAAAGCAATGCATATATACTTTTCAAACCACTGTGTTAGGGGTCCCATCTTGTTAATCTCTCCAACCAAAACCATTTAATTTTTTTAAAAAAATAAAACTTATAAATTATAATTAAAGACTTGTGAGTTTCTTTGTTTTGTTAACTACTTCCTAAACATGTCTTAGTTTTGAGAACTTACAAAAATTAGTTTTATAGCTTGTTTTTTTTTTATAAATGGCTATACACTTTTTAATATGCAAGAGTGTTTGAGCCTGTTTTTGTACAATTCGACTAAACAACCAGCATGATCCTACAACATTTGGATAAATTAATTCTTAGGTAGATGATTACTATGGATTGATTCTCATAACCTTCTGGTTCCTCAAGATGCTTTTGACCATTAGACCAGGCCAATCGATTATGTAGAGGCATACTTACCTCCTTATGAATAAAGAGGCAAGTATTCCTCCATTATGTATACACCATTTTTCTCAAGTAGGATTTGAATTTTCCATATTTAATGATGTACATGTCAGCAACTGGAAGTAAAACAATTGTTTGTAAATATATCATGGTAAATACTTACGAGTGATCCAAGCTCACGGAAGTTGTCCTCAAACCCTTCCTACGATGGGGATTCAAGCTTATTGAAAGAAATATCAGATCAGAAGCATATGCTACTACACACCTGCACACATCATTATATATCATACAGTATCATTTTCTGCGAATACACGAGAACGGGTCATACGAAATCCTTTCCTCGTAAATTTTTTTCAGTGCCATTCCAAGCAAGAATTTCTTGTCCTAGTAATTTTTCAGTCTCACTTGAAATCACTCCACATTTACAGAGGTTAGAAAGGTACACTCGTTTATCGAGACATCCCATAAAAAAGGTTTTCAAAATAACTCTGACTTGCAAAGCCAGAATCACATTACCAAGCCAACTAATCAGTAGATATGGTCTACCAGTTCGAAAGACAACTTATTTTACGCAATTAAGTTGCTCACCTGTGCAAAGCTTGATCATCTGATAGTTTACCTCTTGCTCTAAACCAATACTTCAAGCTGCAACATAGTTCAATGCGTTTTATTATTATGCATTGCACTGACAATACAGGAGGAAAATGCTATAGCCAAAGCATTAAATAAGATGAGAAGCGCAACCAGATTACCTGGGAGGAGACTTGGTTTGGTTTGTCGAATTGTTTGGCTCACAAAACCGTATCTCAATTGGCCAAGGAATAAACGTCCTAGAAGCTACCTTGTTGCGATAAGTCCTGATAATAACCAATGGTTCTCATAAGCTGATTGAACTTATGGGGTGATAGTTCTTGCAATCCATTCTTCGATAGACAAGTTCTTATCGAAAAATGGCTTCCATTATCATCAATTAAACATAAGATGACACAACTAAGACAAACTGTTTATAATACATCCGTGAGACAATTACCAAGTTAGCCTTGATATCCATCATGTAATCAATGCTGGAACTCAGTCACTTTAAATGACTAACCTTTTATTAACCTACACTCAGATTAAAATACACAACTCGACATAATTTCACCGAAGACCAAACTAACTGACATTATTTTCATATTCCAGGGCACTGCATCACCTATAAATTATCAAATATCAGAATAAAAGCTTCTGATATCAGAGCCCATGTTCAGAGGAAGAACAAGCATGAATATACCAGATTACTGACACAATCAGAAAGCCCAAACAAAGAATTTCTGAAATGAAAAATAGTTATCTTACCTAGGAAGAGATGGATTTGTAAGGCGTCTCTCACGCAAATCTTCCATTGATAGAAGCTACAATATAATCATTATTAGTATCCAAATAGCAATTCTCAGATGGAAACTTTCATACATGGATTGTAAATTTTAGTCACCGTATCTGGAGATGGCACGGATGGCATTTTTGCCATCTGATGGTCAAATCCTTCTTCCTCTTTCTGCAAATAAAAACCTTGGCAATCAAAGTACTGCAGTGAAAACTATAGAAATGTCTAATGAAGTAGAATTATTTTCTCTTATTATTTAATTTCCTAAAATTTATAAAATCAAGACTTTGATGGAGTAACTTCCATGCCGTAGGAATGTAATTTGCTGGTTAGATTCCCCCCAGATAACTATGATCGTATAACTCAAAATTGGTCACTTTGACCTCAAAATCTCTTCCAGTTATTCTGTATTTTTTGTCGTTTTTATCAATGGTTTATGCCTAAAAGTCCTTGGTTTTCATGCAAAATTAAGTGATAGCGAATTTCAAAGGTGTTCAGAAAATTTCCTAGCTTGGAAGATCATTCCAATAGTTCTACCATGCCTATCTTCATCTTGCAAGCCTATGCCATAAAAGTACTAAAAATATCAGGAAAATTTTCTTTTCAGACTCCCTAAATTTACTCTGCATCTGTGTTAATCGGTGCTATTTATCTTCTTAAGCTAATTTAGGGGCTGTATCTCTTGTATGGTAGAAGGGTAAGTAGTGTTTTTTTAACCCTTTTTACATATTTTCATAGCATCTATGACCTGAATTGGTATCTGATAGGATCCTTTTATTAGCCCTATTGTTAGATGGTTAGGAAGTTATATTGGGGTGGTTAGTTAAGTCTATAATGGGCTATTTAAGTGTACTTTTTCCCTAAATCAATACAACTTGAATATTCGTTTGACTAGATTTATTGAGGGAGGGACCTTTAGATTGAGCTAGGCTCTATCAGTATCAAAAACAAAACTCTTGCTAGTATTAAGAACGATAAAACAAAACTCTTGCTAGTATTAAGAACGATAAACATATTGCATAGTTTTCTTCCATATTCATAAGTCATATTTCTACAGTAAATGCTACTCTTTTCATAAACATAGTCAGTGTTGCAATTAAACTAATGAAACCAATAAAATAAGTTAAAAGAGTAAGAAAATGATATTTTCCCCCAAAATAAATTATCCATGCATGGGCTGAATGATAATTACTTGAAATGAAGCGATCAATGTAAAAATGATATTTCCTTTCTGTATAGCATCCACTCTTCGGGTAGCAAAGCTGTTTCCATCACGCATACGGTGAACTTGATATATAATTGGCACTACAAAAGCAAACCAATGAATGGTTATCATATATTTTTTAGACTTCAAAATCATATTTACAGTGGTCTAATCTAAGATTGCAATAAAGTAGGAACCTTCTAGAACTAATCAAATCCATAGTTAATTTATCATGAAAAGTGCTGCTCTCCAAATGTGGAAGATGTGTAGGTGCTAACATCTTAAGGTTTATAGAAGCATATATAACCAAGAGTCCAGGTCAATATTGACACCACAAGGTAAAAGGAAACCACCTTGCACAGCTTCAGATGAATTATTAAATATGAAAAACTCATCCTTGGATGAAATAAATACTTATATCCCGAGACTTCCCCCTGCTACAATCTAAAAAAAGGATAGAAGTGACTCGCAAATAACCACCGCCGTGCAATTTTTCATTTAAAAAAAATACACCATCATACAAATTTATTTAACTGAAATATGTAAGCACACAAAGATGTTACCATAGGTTTAGATATTACGGCTGAGAGTATGTTATTTTAGCAATAAAAGCATTAAGATCCAGCATGAATAATTGTACTTACTATCAAAATCCCCAACGAGAAGAAAATATACATGCAAACTATGGACGAACTTGAGACAATCAAGAGTTTTTGATGCTGCTGCCAGTGCCTGTAACAAGTATGAATCAGAAGTGAATTTCTGTGTATTAACAAGCAATCACAAATCTTGCTCTACTTTGTTTAAGCCCATGTTTATCAAGTAGCTTAATTAACGTAACAACGCTTAAATACAAGCAACAGATCTTAAGACATGCATAAGTTAGTAAATCAGTAGAGATATAAAAAGGAAGATGATGTTTCAAAAAATTCTTTTATGCTTAGTTAAATGGGGGGGGGGGGGTAAAATAGCAAGGCTATGTGATAAACCACCAGGTTAACATCAAAAGAAAAGCTTTGAACTGCACTAAAGATTAATTGATTGACCAGTCGACCAATACTAGGTTTAAGTAACAAAGATATCCAGCACACTATTTTGAATTATATTAAACAATACCAATAATAATAATAAAAATTATAAAAAAATAAAAATTGCTTCTTTCATATCTGGTAAAATTGTTAAAGAAGATATTAAAAAAAGAATCCCCCCTTCCCCAAAGAAAAAATCATACCTGACCAACTAGCTGCCCACCAAAAACCTTTCCAAATTTTGGAGCCTCGGGTAAAGTAATCCCCCGAAATATATTTGCCTATGGAGAATCCAAAAGAAAAAAAATATATATAGATATATATATCAAGTGAGAGAGAGAAGAAATAGAAGCAACAATTTCAGCAGCATTACCATTCAAAGAAAATAATATCATGATTGGATATTCAAATACAACTTATCAAGTACTGGTTGATATAATTAAATCTACTCCAACCCATCAGCTTAAACTTTTGGGTTAATTGATGGTCTAACATAATTCAACCGATTGAATACAAAATTAATGAAGGAATATTAGATAAAATAATTTGAGACATCTATTATCCTATTACATAAATAGACTAGAGCATAAGAAGAGTTGGGAAGTTCATTCATCCTTTATTCCAAGGAAAAGTCCTGGAGAAACGAGTTACTTCGGAAAAAAGTCAACGGAGAGAGAACACTAGCTTCATGGGAGTAGAGAAAAATATACCTCTAGAGGGTCTAGGTGCAATATTTTCTCGACAAGTGCACACGTATCAAGAGTTTGGTCAGCATTCCAGATAGACATTGGATTTAGCAATGGATAATGTTCGCGAGGTAGAAGCAAACATGTGAGCTGCAACGATAAGAAGCGAATAGGTAGGTAAACCATGTAGAGATAGCATAACCTCAAGGAAAAGGCATTTTGTTTGTAAGATAAGAAATGGAGAACGACCTACTTTAGACAAAGCAACTATATCAGCTTCTTGTACAGATGTTGAGGTTCCTGCAAAAGCATTTTCCTTCAATTTCCAGAATCATTACCAACTCGCATATAGCAGCAAAAAAATCCACTAGTTTTCACATCTCAAGATGGCAATGTAACGAGTGTACACCAAAATTCAACACATTACATTGACTTTGTAAAGAAGGGTATAAACGAAATATAGGACTCGTTATATAAGATGAAAGAGCATGTTGGAAAGAATGAAGACAGGGAGCAATCTAATTGGAGCACCAAAATGAGAAGTTTATGAAAATTATGAAATATTATAACATAATCTTGATATGATCCAGTACTAAGTTGTCAATACTTTCAAGTTCAACAAATAATTCTGATACGAAAAGGGGTGGAAAAAAAGACGAGTTCAACACAATTTTTATTTTTACTTTTACTTTTTATATCCGTGCCTGTTCGAGTCACATTGCGTGCACCTCGACTATTGTCGCGGACATACCGCATAATCCTACAACATTTGAATGTCTTCTTGATCACTAGGTCACTCTTTGATGGTTGAGTTCAATACATAATCTATAAATATTTACCGTAGCCAAAATAGTCAAAACGCTTCAACTGAAATTCCGGACGATTTTCTCCTTCTGCATCAATGGAACCATGCACTTCAGCCTGTAAACGATAAGAGAAGCTTTTTCAAGACCAACTAAATTTCCAACAACTACAAATTCCCGAAGTAGATTACCTACCTCCCCCTCCCATATAAAATAGATTCCAGCTCCCGTTTCACCCTCGCGAAGAACGTAGTCTCCTCTCTCTGAAAAAAACACAAAAAACAAAAAATGTGATATAGCCACTACCATGTTACAATAGCCGCACCAAAACGGACCTAACGTGACAGTAATTGACATGTATCCTCGACCATAAGGTCACGCGCTCAAATCCCCAATCCCTTGTACTAAAAAAAACTTACAATAGCCTCAACTCTAATTTCTTGTCTAATGTAAATGTAATCACCATAACTCAAAAAACCTCAAGATTTCAGGTAAAGAACAATTTCATCCCATAAATTACTAACAACACTACAGTAAGTTAGATTGTTTCCCATAATTGTCACCAGATAAAAACAAACCGAACACTGCAATATTAATATCACACATCGGTCACTACATACTCAATCAATCGAGTGGATTTCATAACGTAATCAATTTCAACTTCACTGTCACGATTTCGATTACGATTTCGTTCATGTGAATAGGTATTTGGCTCTCGTCTTGTTTGAAGGCAGAATTATTACCACAAACTATCACTCCCCCAAATTAAAAAAAAAAAAAAAAAAAAAAAAAAAAAAAAATCGAGTGGAAGGGCAGAATTATAATTGAACAAATTATGAACAAAATTATGAAGAAATTATGGAAAATAAAAGGTTACCGTAGTGCTTAACGACAATAACTTCAGCCAATGCTCTAAGAGACGAGCTAGGAAGCCTCTGAAGCAGCGGAACGCATCCAAGAAACTCAATCACTGCAAAATCAGTTAAGAACAATCAAAATTGGAAAAAATAAAAAGAAATTGATTCCGATTCCGATTACGATTCGGCGAACCTGATTCGAGATCCATGATCATCCAAACAGATGCAAAGCTTAAAATCAATCGAACCAAATGTAATAATCGGATGAAAATGCAACGAAATTACGAAAATTCCTCTGGCTATGGCTTTTATATATAATAACAGTTTCTTCTTTTGGTCAAAGTCAACTATTTAATGCTTTCTTTTTTCTTTCCTATATCAATTTGAAAACCTTTATGTTGGAATGTGAACCCATCCAAATTCGCAAGCATATGATTTATTTTGGGGGATTTTGATGTATAATAAAAAATTCCTAAAAAATTGCATGTATAGCACAAAAATGAAATTAATTGTACATATATCAAAAAATTGAAACTAATCGAGTGATTGAGTTCAACCGCTAGTTATCGGTTGAGCTCAATCACTTAACAAACTGATTGAGTTCGATCACTAGTTATTGATTGAGCTCGATTGAGTTTAATCACTCACAATCTTGGTATAAAGGAATTTTTGATAAAAATTTACTATAATTTTAAAAAAAGATTCTAAAGTTGGTATACACAACAAATTTCCTTTATTTTTTTTATTTTTTTCGGAATAAACAAGCATGTGCTTTAATTTAATTTTATGTTTTTTAGAACAAACAAGCATGTGACTTATAGAATTTTTTTTTTATTATTATTTTGATGAATGTCTCTACACTTTTATTAATATGATAGAACAAACAAAATAAAGTTTTAGTGTTACGACCTACTTAGAAGTTACGAATTCAAAAAATTTCAAATATCAATTTTAGAGATTAAATTCGTGATTATGATGTTGAATTAGACGTCCACCAAACAAAGAAACCATTAAGCTCATTTGGTGATAACAATCTTATTAGGTAATCATTAAATTCATAACAAGTGAGTAATGTTGGAGCTAAGAGGAAAACAGAAATACCTGAATCGATAATTAGGAAGAGGTGTCTATTGAAAAAAAAATGGGAAGTTTTTCTTAAAAAATAAATGGGAAGTTTTTCTTAAAAAATAAATATGAAGTTTATTAATTTATACGAAAAAAATAGAATTGTGCAGGAATAGACCAAATTGATTAAATATTTACAATATTAAGCAAATTTAAAAAATTTAGTAACCATAGTCAAATATATAGTATAAAATAATACTTTTTTATATTGAATAACTAATACATAATACAATATAATGAGTATTATTTATATTGTATATTTTGACTATGGATGCTAAATATTTTTAAATTTGCCTAAATCTTTAATTCTAATTTTTTTTTTTTTTTTTTTCATGTCAAAGCTTTTACTGAATCTCATTAGAAAACTGATGGGGAAGGCTATTTGTAAATTAGTAACTTCAATATATTAATTTTATTGATGTTTATTAAATTTCATTAAATGTTTTGAGTTTATATTCAATTTGAAAGGAATTAGTATTATTGGCAGTTTATATTTACTTGAAACATATTTTACCATAATTGCTATCGAGGTAGAACTTAATCAGATCAACTTATAAAATTATGAGCTAAAAACATATTTGGCCTTGTGCTTGAAAGTTCAAACTTTCCATAATTCATGAAGGGTGGAATTCTTCAAGTGCTTCTCGTCAATGCAAAAGGCATGAGACACAAAGATCTTCTCGGTACTCTATTCTGTTATAGCACCAGTTTACATGCATTTCAAATATTTTTATGAGACAAATTATTTGACCCTACAAAAAAAAATTAGTGAAAAATTAATTTCTAGATAGATGAGCACTATAGATTGAATTCATAACACTTCGAACTCTAAAGTCCTGTTTGACTACTAGGTCAAACGATTATCGTTAGGCTTGTTATTCATTTGAAGCTTTTTCCTTTAATTTTACCGTTCAAATTCCAAATCTCCAAAGAAAAATTATAAATTAATGATGACTTTATTTTAGTAGGATTTATTAAAATTATAAATTAATGATGGCCTTATTTTAGTAGGATTTTTATTTTAGTACAAGTTGGGGAGGGGATTACAAATATCAATTCTTCTCGGGTTCGAACCCGTTACGCTGGTGTTGAATTGGTTTACAACCAAACTATAAAATTTTTGCGTCTCCGACTATTTCGGTTATTTTAGTAGGATTTGTTCTTCTAAAAAAGAAATATCAATTGATATTTTAGGTTCTCGGGCGTATTACGTGATGGTAGAATGTGGAAATCATGAACATATAACAAAACTTTCATCAGGTTGACTTCTCTTTGCCCTTTTCTCCTATGCTAATTTCCAATCCTTTTATGCTCTCAAAAAAAAAAAAAAAAAGAATTTACACTGTATAACAAATTTCTTATTCTACATTAGAATTATAGCAACTTTTTAAAAATATTGCAAATATAACAACTTTTTTTGATAGACTCTATCAAAC
>JBBMEF010000022.1:896953-913325 GCA_037832685.1 Sicyos baderoa | reverse complement strand
ACACTATGTTTCATAATCATTCTAACTTGGTTTTATGATTTTGAAATTTATGCACAATTTACTGACTAATGATTCTGGATCATGTATTATCCTATAGAGAGGGATGATGGGTTAGAAATTTTAATTAATTTCTAATGTTATTCATATATTTTAAACAATTGATAATTGTTATTATCGTACGCATAGTGATGATTAGTGTAGTGTTTATGAAACAATTATCGGGATCCCTCCGTGCCAATTTGTTAAATTTTGAGTATTTTAGTGTGTTTTGTATATTATAAAAGTTTAGGGGTCTTCTAGCAATTTGACAAATACGTGTCAATTGGTTAATTTAATTATTCTGTTACGATTTATGTTAATGGGTTTCGCATTTGGGTTTTGATCTACGTTTTGGTATCAGAGCCAAATTAATAGAAATTAAATTACCAATCGTAGGGTTTATGAGAATTTTGGATTTTTCTCAATTGAGGGTAATTAATTAAATTTAGGTTAAATCTTAATTAATTTATGGCATGATTATAATCTGTTGCATTGATATTCCAATTTTATATTAAATTTGTAATTGAATTTTTAATTTAATGCTTCGACATTTGTTTGAAATTGATATTGAATTTATAGTACACTAATGTTTACATGATAAGAATTGAATTATTTTTAATTAAATTGGTTGTATGCAAATGTTTGCTGTAAATGAAACAAGCAATAATAATAAATTAGGTGTTATTGTTTCTTAGTTAAGATAAGAGATTAAGCTGCACGCCTAATCAAAGAAGGGGATTGGTTTTGAATCAGACCAGTCCAGTTTAGTTTAGTTCATTGAAATTATAAGTATTAATTTAATAATATCATTATATTATTGAATTAAATAATTTAAGTTTATATAATTTAAGTCTTTAATATTTCAGTACATGTGTTAGTCACCAAATTGGCCCACTCGATATTCATTAAACAATTTAAATTATATTATAAATGTTTATTTGATATAGCATCATAAATGACCGTATAAAAATAATAAAACTTTCTAGTTTTTAACATGCAGTTATATAATTACCAAAGGTAGATTTTACTCATGTTAGTAACCATCGAAGTAGGTTATAAAATTTGTTTAATTAATATATAATGTATCAAAGATGACTTGTATGTTAAATTAAATCTTGTGATTGACCTTATATATGTTACCTGGACCATGTATAATGGTTGTGTTTAAATTTAACCCAAAGGTGAATTTAAATGCAATATTTTGGTTTATATTATGATATAATTTAAATTCAAAGCAATTAATATGTGAAATTTAAATGGTTGCAGTGATCTCTAATTTGTCAAATATGTCTACCAATGGTATCAAATTTAATGGGCATAACTATGATTTTGAGTATGTCAAGCTCAATGTTGCCCTGGACTCGATTCAGCACTTTTAATGGAATATCCTGCTAAACCAACCGATACTAGTTCGGAGGCCGACAAGAAACTGTAGGAGAATGGGAAAGATCTAATAGGCTTATGACGAGCTTTCTTAAGCTTAGCATAAAGCTTTCCCAGCCCAAGACTGAAAATGCAAATAAATTTGTAGCTTAAATTAAGGAGTGACAAACATTGTGGATAAGTCTGTTGTTACTACTCTTATTAATGATTTATCACATAGAGAGTACACTCTTGTTCATTCAATGGAGGAACATATTACCTATATGGTGAATACCTGCATCCGATCTTGGTGAGTGGGTATTGGTTGAGTTCTTGCTGAAATCACGTAAGGGTGATGATTTTAAGCAATTTCGGATAAGTTACAACCAACCTAAGGAAAAATGGTCTCTTTCAGATACAAAGGACATGCTCTTGCAAGAGAAGATGAGGAAGGCAAAGGAAAGATGTTAAGGTCAAACTTTCCCAAGCCAACTTTGTTTATCAGGGTAATCCAAAGGCTGGTTCTAGTGGCAACAAAGCTCCAAGTAAGAAAGGAAAGAAAAAGGGAAAGCAACTATTTAAGTTGCATGGTGAAATTGCACCTAATCTTAAATGTTGCTGGTGCAATAAACCTGGGCACAAAAATGTTGATTGCTTTAAGAAAAAATGGTTTTCAGATAAGGTATACGTTATGTTTCTATATGCTTTGAAACAAATCTGATTGAAGTTCCTTTTAATACTTGGTGGTGGCTTGATACTGGTGCTACCACTCATGTTTCTAATGTTATGCAGGGTTACCTGAACTTCCAACAAATTCCACAAAGTGAAAGTTTTCTATTTATGAAAAAAAAGATGAAAGCTAGAATTGAAGGTGTAGGAACGTATAGAATTGTGTTGGAGACGGGCTATAACTAATTCCAGTGGCCACCATAGAGTTTGAATCATCACCTTATGCACTCCAAGGCTTCGTTTGACCAATTGAGCCACCCCCACCCCCATGATGGTTGAATTTGTTTATTTCGATAGAGTACTCAAAGTTGCATACTATTTTTATCGTTTGTAAATATTTCTAAACTAATTTTTGAATTGATTTAAAAAAAAAAAAAAAACTAAATTTTGAATTAAAAATATATACAATTTTGAATGGAAAGTAACCAATTAAATATCTGATTTTTAATCTTTTTAGAATTATCTTTAGACCATTTGTGGGTGTTTAAAGCCATAATTAAAAATGCCATATAAATATAATGTAACAACCTAACAAAAAAATAGCAACCAAATATTGTTGGGAACACTTACAGATATTAAGAAAAGAAGGAAATATGAAACAGTTATAAATAAATTCAGACTAGATAATTATGAATCATATTCCTTCTTCTAATAAATTAGGAGTAAAAGAGCTAAAGCTAAAAAAATTAATATGGGAAATTTTTGAAAGTAGATAATAGTTGAACACCTTCATTGAAGAGAAGGCTTGTGTTTTTTAAGTACAAAACAGGCAATTTCTGATACTAAAAAGAAAAAAAAAAAAAAAAAAAAAAATTCAAACCTCTTCCTTTAAAAACAAGAAGACAGTTTGGGGATTTGCAGCCAATTTTTAAAAGCATTGGCTTCCCAAGTTGCTTGCAAGGATACCCCATATCCTAATTTCATCAAATTCCACTAAAAAAATCAATCAGTGTTCTAAAACTACCAGAACATTATTTTGAACATAGCATCAACCATTCTACATCCAATAAAAATAGTCTGGCTGTGCCCGTGCTCGTGCATTCATCGATCCTAGTACAATTTCCTCTACAAGTCAAGAGAGAAACTCGAGGGAACGACAGTGAGTTGCAGTTTCCCGGTCCATTCCTCGCCTGGCCTCAAGGTGATCGGTCTCTCCAATGCTGCTCCGTTAACACAAAGCATCTGTTTGTATTCGTCGTCGCCGAAATCTACCATGGATTTTGATTTCTTCTCCCATGGATTCCAAACCACTGTGGTACATAAAAGGAAACAATAAGTGCTAAGCTATGCATATATTTTGGAACAAAGACAGCAATGGCACATTCTAATTCTTACCAACATCTGGCAACCCTTCCTTTCTTATCACATAAGTTCGCTTCCTTTCATGATCAAGTACAGCAATTGCATTTGGAGTACTCACGTACACTCGATCCACCTACAATTCGACAATCATCGAGCATTATGTAATGAACAGCTTTGATACCCAAAGGAATGATATGATCAATGAAAGACTAAAAAGCATGTTGCTGTGACAAAATTCCTGATACTTGACACCTAGAAATACAGAAATTACCTCAGATTCAAATGTTATGGCATCTCCTTGTTCTGTAAAGCGCTCCTTTTGACATAGATTATCCAAGAAATCGAGCGTCTCCAGTCCTTCGATTCGAACCTCACTTCAATGTAATTCAAACATGTATAAGAATCTGAATTTACAAGCAAAGATAACCATGGAGAGAAAATAACATGAATGATGAGACAAATTATGTAAGATACCTTATGTCTGAAACCACCAAGTGTGTGTGGTAGGCAAATGAGAAAGAAAATGGTTTTCCATTGACATTCCTAATTCTAGATCTCAAAACCAGGTCTCCATCGGGTCGTAGAGATACCCGAAGGCGAAGCTCAAAACTGAAAGGAAAAGGTATGCATACAGTTCTTAACAATGTGAAAAGAATTATCTATACAACATTGAATATACTTTCTTCAAGATCTGGAAGCTTCAAACTCAAAAACTCTATATAAAAAACATAACATAATTTGCTTTACCTATAGGGCCAGCATTTCAAGTCCTCTTCTGAAGATCTATATACTAGATCAACAAAAGAGGCCCCCTCGATATCATCAGAGCACATGGCTGGCGGGTTTTCATCAATTGTCCAGATCTTGTTCTTCACAAACCCATGCTGCTCTAATGATCCGCAGCTTCCAAACTATAATAGTTTTAATAAAGCATATCAGGAATGAAGAAAGATTATTGTACATGTTTGCAATTGAACAAAAATCATCTCTTATAAAGTTATACCTGTGGAAAACATATAGGAATTCCACCCCTCATAGCTTTAGCTGGCTTGAAGATTGCCTACAAATCAAGTATAAAAACTGATACTCAAATTCTTCTGGTAAAATTTTACTTGGTACAACAATCTGGGAAGCTTCTACATAGCAAAAATAAGTCAAAACAAACAAAACCTCAGCCAATTCGTTTGGCCCACCGGGTATAATAACCGGTGGATTGACCCAAACCCAAAACTCCGCTTCATATAACCTCACGTGTCTCCATTCCTTCAATGTCCCCATTTGAGATTAACCTTATTTATTGTTCCTCTTATTATAACCTGCACCTCAAACTGTCATAGGTTCAAGACAGACCTATGACAATAATTTGTAGAGATCTCTTGTGACTCCATTCCTTTTTTTTTTTTTTGAAACAAGGTAATCACGCTCATCCCTAGGCCAGACACTGAAGACATCGAAGGAGTATGTGACATGTGAGTTTCGAACCTGGAACCTTGAAGGGAGCATACCTTCAAAGCCCAAGTCTTCACTCACTCTGCCACCCCTTGGGGACATGTGTCTCTATTACTTCAATGGTGTTTGAGGTGAGGGTTTCTCTTTTTTGGAAATTGAGAAACCGGAGCTTCACTCCACTTTAACCAGGGTAACCAAGGAGCACTTAAACATCGTTTATGATAACCAGCCGTATATAATAACCAACCGGTGCCCCCAAGCACGGCCTAACAAACAATAAAGCTGGCTTATTACATACCCAAAACATGATAAGTGGTTTCATCAATACAAAAAGATTCTCTGAAAGTGAAAGAGAAAGAGAATCAGTACCTTACTACTTGTGAAGAGAAGCTCTTCACCTTGTTCGTTTCTCCATGAACAAACTTGTCCTCCATGTAAGCTAACCTACATAATCAAAAAACCCAAAACCCCCAAATCAGCATTGTCATTTCTTATCCAAACGCCATCATTAAAAAAAAAAAAAAAAAAAAAAAAAAAAAAACTCACCCCAACTGAAGCACCCTTTGGATTTCTAATCACAACCTGATCAATGCCGTTCCAACCCTGCGTAATCTCAATCGCCGCTCTGCAATCCCAAACCGGCGCCGAATGCCCCATAACTTTCTCACCACAAAATCAAAAACCCTAAGAGAAAATTTTCAAAATCTGAAGAAATGGGGTTTGTCAATTAATCAATGGGCTTAGATCTACAAAACTGCTAAGTGAAAATGAAAACCCCCAATTTATTGCTTTGCGTTACGAAGAAAAAGAAGGCGCAAATGAAAGCAACCCAAAAATGCGGAAATTTGGCGTAACGCGTTAAGGAACACAAAGTTCGCGAACGTTTCAAATCCTTTAATATATATAAAACTAATTTTAAGAAAAATCCTTTAAATTAGGAAGAAACGGTGGATTTTCTTTGCATTTATTGCAGCCAATGAGAAACTTTTTTGTGAATATATTCCCCAAATCCCCAATTTAAAGAAAATTGAATTCACATTCGAAAAAGGCCACGAAAGAGACAGATAATCCGTAAAACAGTACAGAAATCAAAATTCCCTTAAAGAGAATCGTATACAAATTCCTGCAAGAAATCATCGACCCACATGAATTTCCAAATGGATTTCACCTCAAAAACCCAGAACAGAAATCATGGGATTTCTTAAAAAGTAAAAAAAAAAATGCAATGTATATGAAAATGGCGAAAACGTCTGCAATTTTATAATCAGTTGCAGAGATCTAGGACATGGAATTGCGAGAAACATACCTTTTTTTTCTGTACTATTTTTCCAATCTCTCTGAGATTCAAATTGATGGAAATAAAATTTTAAAATTTGCAGTTTTGTTTTTTTTGGCTTACTTTGAGGAGAGCCATTCAGAATCCGAGATTATTATGACCGCGAGGGCTCGAAGAAAGTAGAAGATAAGACACCATAACATGTTTCCTTTTCGTCCTTAAAATAATCATATAAAAAATAAAGAATAAAGCAAATCTCAAGATTCTCTTGAATTGGACCCAGAGGTAGTGTCTGAATTTTCAATTAGTTCTATGAAATTATGGTCATTTGTTGATTTCTGGTTGAAATCCAGCTGCAAATTTGATTTTACTGGAGAAATTTTGAATGATTTGTTTTTGGGTTGTTTAGCTGAAAATGGAACTTTATTTTCTTTTTTTTTAGTACTCGGAAAATGAGATTATAAATATTGATTTCATAAATCAAACCCACCAAATCAATAATTAATGGTGCTACCAATTCGTTCAGTCTTTTTTTCTTCTTGTTTGTCCTTTTCTTTTTCTCTTATTTAAATATCAAGTCATTAATGTTATTAAAATACTCTTCAACTCTATCTTTGCTTCTAAAGTATTTATATTGTTTTTGAAATGCGTTAAGATTACGTTGTTTTCCTAAAAATAAATATGTATACTATAGAACTCATCTGCACATCCATATGTAAGAAAATTTCCTCCAATTAAAATATTGAAAAATGATGTGGGTCTAAATGTAGTCCTTTCCAATTTAATTGACAAGTGTCTTTTAGTATTATCATGTCCATTTTTCATCCAACATTATAATGAATAATTTAAAATGGGTATGAAAGATTAAATGTAATTTTTAATTATCTCTAAAAGAATGTAATTTTTAAATTTTCAATGAATAAAGAATAGATGCTTTTAGAAATTTATACATAATTAAACACAACATTTGTTTGTCAACCAGAGTAGCTACGTCATAAATACACACGCATATCTATAACATTTGTTTTAAGTAATATTTCATCATTTTAAAACTTTCATCCAACTTATACACTTTAATAATAACTATCATTTTACGTTAAAACAATACACGTAACTTAGTTGGTGACATGTTCATTTAGTTGATTAATTATAATTTAATTCAACCCACAGTCATTTGTTCGATCTTGGATATCAATATTTTGCTTTCATCTAATTTGAGAGCGATAACATCGATTTGTATGGTGCCCTTGCAGATTTGAATTATTAAAAAAGAAAAGAAAAAGAAGGTAAAATACTACTAACACTTTTGTAGTTGAATGGATTAAGACAGTAAGCGAAGACGAAAATTTGTCTTATTTATTTTGAAAAAATAGTCCCTAAAAAAAAAAGAGTTGAGAAAGTATGGGAGACCGGAATTCCTTCCCAAAGCACGTGACCGTGAGATGCTACTCGGGAAATGGACCTCTTTTTCCAAGGAGGCCCAGCTCCTAAATTGGGCTTTTAGGGCCCACTATCATAGCTTTAGTTTTTGGGCTGCCATGGGCCTGTGAGTCAATTATTTGGCTAGACCAGACCAGACCAGACCAGACCACAAAGAAACCAAAAAGAAGCAATTTTTGATTGTCAACAATACATTAAAGGGTTCAATGTCAAACCCACCAATTTGATGATATGATCCAGCACGAGGTGCGCATACAGATCTAATGCTACCATTCTCACATTGTTCATTGCATTCCCATAACATAACAGTTGCCAACCCCAATGTTCTTTATAGTTACACATAATAATAACACAAACTAACCATTAAATTAGATTCTCTGCCCTTTCTCAAAGGCAATCCTATTCAGCTGCTTTCAGTCTTTGTAATTTTTGTTAGCAGTAGTAATTTTGGGCTTGTAATATGCCAAAACCACATGAAGAAAAGAAACTGCAATTAAACTGGTTCCTTTTAGCTGGCAGCAACCGCATCCGCCCTCGGACTCGCGTCCAAGAGTTGACGCAGCTTCCCTCCCGAACTCGAGTTTTTCTTGCAGATGTTGCTCTCTTCTTTAATGCTTTTATTCACAGGTTGCTTCCTCTTTTCGTTCATGTCTAATGCTTCTGCACGTCCTGATCTTGTGCTTTTGAGCTTCTCCTGTCAAGATGAAGGCATTTTTGTTTTGTTAGCAACCTATAGAGATTTTGTTCTGGTTGAAAAGTGTACGTCAAAGAGTGCAGCAGCACACCATTAGTGTAGCGTTTTCTTGCTTAAGTTTTTCCGAATTCTCGGACATTCTACTTATTTCGGATCTAATAGCGACATTCTCCGCTGTCAGTGAATCGACTTTATGAGCTAATTCTTCAGCCTCGGCCTGATTATTTAACACCAATATTTTATATTAGCTACGAAGATGACAACTTCATAATTCAATATTAGAAAATGAAACGTTTCTTTCAGTTCCACTCTACCTGCTTCCTCAGCCTTGATCTCCTCGCGGATTCTCTATTTGACTGTTTTCTCCTTTCACGTTTTAGTTCCTTTTCATTCTACGCATAATATGAGAAGTTAAATGAATCAATGTTCATATGAACCATGCAGAACTGAAGTTAAATGACCCAAATTTTGTCAGGAAACATTAGGGAATGGAATGGAATGTATTGAAAATTAGAGCGTGCCATTTCCAAATATATACCTGTATCCATACTTCAGAAGGCAACACCGAACCAGGCAGAACGGTAGTTGGACCGGAAATGTTGTTCATACTAGAAGGATTCCTAAGTTCCAATGTTGTAGACATTGGAGGAGAAATCACAGATCCAAGCTTTCCAGCTGCTTTGGTTGTTCCCAATAACTTAGAGCTTTCATTCATTGCAGTAGCAGTTGCTGGACTTCCCTGTTTCTCAATTTTTGCATCCTTACCTGCAACATGAGAGACTGAAGAATTCAAGATCTCATACATAAGATATATAACGGATCCAAGGCGCTTATAATAGAATGATACATCCACTCAGCATAATAATAAAATTAGCAGGTTATTCAGTAATTATGGATCCACATGGGATTAATTTGAAGTACATCTTGCTATTAAAGGGAATTGTATCCTTGCTCTTTAAAGCATTCTGAAAAAGAATTGGTTAACTAGGAGAATTTCTCCAACTTCAAGTCTATAATTCAGAAGATATTTGCTGTTCATGGAATTTATAGTACTTATACTGTAACATCTGTAAGATGGACATACTAAACATCATGGCTATTGAAGGGGAAAAGAAATATTATCACTGTTGATATTATTAGGAAAGGAAACTACTTGGTAGTGAAGTCATACCAGTGGTAGGTGTTCCCTCGCGGCTTCTTTTTCTTTTGGTTTGATTTGCCTGAACATATTAGGAGAAGAAAAAAATCACGATTTTGAATTGCAAATCTTCGTCGCCGAGTAATTAATGATAAGACTATAAGATGTTAGGTGAACCACGAATTCTTCGCTAGCTACGAAATCTTACCCCGGCAGTAGTTCTATCACTCCTATCACTGGAACCTTCAGTTTCCATACTGTTAACACAGAAAGAACTTATTAAGTTAGGAGAGCCACGCAATAAATATGAGATAAAAAATGTGGGCAACTTTTTTTTTTTTGAACAAGAAATGAGAAGATGACAACTATGTAAATTTGGTTAACCTCTCTGATGGTCTGTGCTCAACCCCCCCATCAGCACTCTCAGTACTAACATTGCCTATAGACATTGCCAGGCCATCAAATCCTTTCAGTTTCTTCATTAAGCCTTGACTACTATTTCCAGACACCTTTGAAGGTGTTTCTATGCTCAAAGGCATTGCGGCAGCCTGCAAAGATCATCGATGTACTTATAAGTATTTGTTCTTGGAAAAGCTTAAACAGCTAGTACGTGATTTCACTACAGCACGAAAGCTTTGCAGCTTCACTTACAGCAGGTGATGAGGGAACGCCAGGGCCATGTGAATGCGGTCCCTGCATAAATATTACAATCAACATTAGTCTGGAAATGCTAGATGAATAGCAGAAATAATCAATGTTCCGTATTTATCATAACAAACAGTTGAATCTTTATCTGGATTTGGAAAAGAAAACCCAAATAAAAAAAAAAACCCCCAAAATAATCAGTGTTCAAATATCCCATCTATGATTGAGTCGGTTTCGTCGGACAAGAAACTTCTCTGGTGATATTGATAAGAAATCAAGAATGTTGATTTGAATGAAGAAAATGAAAAGAGTCAAATTTTCCAGCCATGAATTTTAGTAAGGCAGAAAAAAGACAATGCCTACATTACTTCTCAAGAACACTAAAAATTATTGTAAAAGGCTCAAATTCAAAGTTTTGTTTTGTTTTATTCAAAACAAAACTAACAATAGTTAATAGTGTGGACTAAGGATCTACTCAAGTGAAAAGCTATCATAATTCAAGGTGATGACAACACAATCATGCTGCAACAAAGAAAATGCAAACTTACCATAGAAACTGCAGGATGCGCGTAAACGCCTCCATGAGAATAGATTGCTGCATATGGAGTGCCATATGGAGGAATCATCTGGAAAAACGGATTTGCAAGAAACGTTTAGTCAAACGGTCCTTTCACAAAGAATAATTTGATGGGAAAAAGAAACATCATTTAAACTCTACAATAGTTAATAACTACCTGTGGTGGGCCCCACATATAAGGGTGGGGAGGATGACCTGATGCTACCGCAGAGTTGTAGTATGGTGGAACAGCAACTCTAGGACCATAATATGCCTGAGAAGATAGCAACCACCATCAATTAGCCATAACAATCAGGAAAAACAAATTAACCATCAATTAGCCATCATGATCTTATCAAATAACATGTTTAAGTGACCGTTTGAAACGAATAAGCATATAGATGGGGGCTGCTTAAGCGAACCTGCATAGCTGCCCAATCAGGAAAAACATGAACACTGGCTGAATTCGACATATTCTTCTGATCCTGTCAATGCAAAGAGTGAAACCAGTTCAGCTCAAATGATCAAACATTGGCCAAAAAGTACCAACTTCGCAACTTTCACAGATGATTCAAAACAGGTAAACCTCACTCTCTCTCAAGGAAATAACCACTAATCACTATACCTTCGTTGGTGAAAATGGTTTTTCAGACTTCACGGTCTTTGCATCTTCACTAGTCCCCATGGTATGGATACAGCTCAAACTGGATAACTAGACTAACTGTTCAAATGACTGATCTTAAGCACCGATTATGATCAACTGGGCTGCATATATTAGCTACATAAATATTAGGGCAGGAAAGAAAAATCTAAAATCAAGCATGTAGATTTAGAAAAGTAATGGCGTGCATTAACAATAAGATACAGTGCCGTTAACATTTTTTATTTTAATCTGAACTACTTATCAAGAAGATTGAAGATAGAAATGATTCAAATGAATGTCAAATTGTACCAACACAAACAAGAACCAGCAATCCGGAGATCATGCATTTCTAACTCTTGTTTAACTTCGAAAAATAATGGTTTTAGATATGAGAATTTAGCAACATAAAATCTGGAAAAAGTAAAATATCTTCTAAAACAAGCATATATATATATAAGGCGAGTGATTTTTGAAATAAATAAGAAAAAGGTTATTTTGCCAAGTCTTGTATTTCATTTTCTATTTGGAAGTAGTTCTCTACTAAATTCTTTTTCAGGAAAAAGAGACATGAGAAAATAGCATAACTTTGATTAACGTAGTAAAATAATACTGAACCATATGTTTCAAAAAAAAAAAAAATACTGAACCATAAAATAATTTAAATCAAATGAAAAATATTAAATTCAAGTTCTACTGTCATAACTTAGATACCTTAAGAACTGTTAATCTAAAACTCCAACATGCATGGGTGTTTTAGGATATTAAAAGTGGTTTTCTTTATTTCTACAAGATCAAACAGGCCATGCCTTTAACTTTCCAGATTTCAACTTGAAATCATTTAATTAAAATGCAACTGACAGAAGTAAACTGTCCCCAATTATTTTTCTAGTAATTATAATATCAAATGACAGGAAGTAGCTATCCTTCAAAGCAACCACAGATGCCTTTTTTCTGTAAAGGGGCTTCATAAGAAAACTTGATTCCAGTTATTTCTAACAACCATTACTATTCCAATTCACTTTTATTATTCATCATTTAAACAATCAATACCTCGAATTGTTAAGTGTAACATCAGCCAGTCAAAATTAATTCTTTGTGCTCATTGCTGAAAAGGTTCTCAACAAAAAAAAAAAAATAAATACCACATCTGTGGTAAAGGGGAAAAAACCCAAGTCTGTAAACACAAAAGTTCGCAAAGGGCATCTTGGGAAAAACCAATTCACAATGGGACATTATTGGAATTCCGTAAAAAGAACGGCTCGTTGAATATCTCCAATTCGAACTTAAAAGTAATTTCTAGGATGCTAAATGACAAAAATACCCCTCCAGAGAAAATTAATACCACGAGACAGAGAATAGAGGAAATGGAGCTAAAAGCTCAATTCTATTTGTCAATTGTTAAGAAAATTAGCAAATTCCTTCGCTAATAATTTTACGTTTCTTCCATCTAATTTGGTTTCCTCCACCATAATCCAATTAGAAATGAATGACAATCAACAAGAAGAGGAACTGAGCAACGGAGATCCTTACAAAAAGTAATTACAAGATCCAACTGAAACAAACTTGTATTAATTAAAGTTAATTTCCCTCAATTTTCTCTCAGCAACAAACTACAATACTTCAACAATCAAATTCGAACTTCTAAAATCCACCCTCACGATTCTCCTTTCCATTCCCCTAGGGCAAGAAAACAGAACTAAAACAAGTAAATGCACAAGAAATTCAATCCTCCTCATCAAATTCCTTCAAATAACACGCAAATTTAACATAGCTCCAGTTCTAAGAAACATGAAACAGAAAAGAAAATCACGAACAGAGAAAAAGGAAAGAGAATATTCCATACAGCTCGAGCTTCTTCAACTGACTTCAATGGCGAAAACCGCAGCTGAAATCCGCTGCATTGGAAAAATGCAAATGAAAAAAAGAAAAAGAAAAAGAGGAAAACGTTTTCTCGATGAGAGAGAGAGAGAGAATGAAAGTGGTGTAGAAAAGAGGGGGAGGCGGGGAATGAAATGTGAAAAGGGAGCGCCAAGCCACCGTCCACGTCACCTCACACGTGTCAGATAGTTGGAAAATGTATACGTATGCCGTATATACAGGGGTGGTGGGCCATGGTGGTTGTTGAGCTGGCCCCTTGAGATTCGTGCTCCCCATTTCTTTTTTTTCCTTTTTTTATTCTGACATCACCTCCTCCGTAAACGTGTCCCTCCCTTATTCGATCTACTCTGCTTCTTGGGCCATGGGCCTGGCCCGGCCCAATAACGCTGACGTGGCCGCTAAACATGGTTTTATTCATTAATTGGTTAATTCTGATTATAATAATCGCTCCACGCCAGCAAAGACCCTTTGGAATCGCCCATCGGCCATTCATCCGACGGTCTTAATCCTGTGTTTTATCTAAAACACGGGGTTTTGGATATTTTGTCGTCATTACATTTTTTTTCTTTTTTAATTGCGTTCACCACGTGGTTTGATTTTACTCGCACTGCCACCTGGAAAATTCTCCCTTTTTTTTTTTTTTTAAGATAATTGACTCACGGAATTGTAAAATAATTTCACCTGTTTTTCTTCTGCATTACTTTTTTTCCTTTTTGGGAGAAATTCACCACTGTTATACGGCATGGCTGCAACTTGGAATTTACTCACTTTTTTATTTTAATCTTCATTTGTTCTTTCTTATAAATAAATTTAATAAACATCATCCTAAAGATTCAGACTCAAATATCTCTTAATTATTAATATATATTTAGTAGTGTCAAAAAAGCATATATTAAGTCTCCCTCTCTCACTTTGTACTATAATTATTTTTTTTGATCCAACAATATTAGAGAACGAGAGATTCGAGGTCGTATAAAATGTTGGTAGAGTTATGCTCTGGCGGTATAAAATATATATTTATACTAATATATATATTATTATGTTTTTATACTTAAACTATTGTTTTTTTCTTTAAAGGAAATACTTAAACTATTGTTGAGTGGCTTGATTTAACATAAATAAATAAATAAATAAACATAATTTAAAAAATCAAACTAAGAACAAAAAACTTTTTCATAAGATATTATTGTGAAGTTTTTAGTTTTAGCTATAAAACCGCAAGTCAGTTTTAAAAATGGTTAGATATTACATATTTTTAAATTTAAGGTTAGAATATCATTTTTGTCTCTATATTTTCATTTTTTGTTTTTCATTTCACTTAGTAAATTTTTTTAAAATTTTTAATTTCGGTCTATAAATTTTTATTTTACCAATTTTAGTATAAACACTATCAAAAGTCTAATTTTGATCCCTCAAATATCAGTTCAGTTTAGATACGACTCTTTTAATTAAACTCAAGTTAATTAAGCACAATTAAAATAAAATAGGAATAGTAAATTTTCACTTTCTCTTTCATTCATTTTGACATTTCCCCCTCCATCTTCTCACTTGGTTGTGAAATGCAACACGACTATGCGCTCCAATAATTACATAAACATTTCTCAACCTTTCCAATTCACTAAACACACTCCACTGCCTGGTTAGCATGAAGGATGAGGATTAATTTATTTAATAGTTAATTAATTATTAGGAGTAACTAACTACTCCCTAATCCATGATCGGAGTTGAGGGAGAGTCGTCGGAATTAAATGGGGACTGCCCAATAAATTGGGCATGCTTTTTTTTCATTTTCTGAATAATTATTTTCTAAGTTGATAAATTAAATGCTTACAAAATAATTATTCAGAAAATAAATGAAATCACCGACAGATAATGAAATAAATTAATATTGAGAGAACATCTCTTCATGAATTTTAGCCACATAAAAACCCCATTTGTTTCGAAACAAGATAATGATTTGTGATTTGAAACATTAAAAACAAATGTAATAATAATAATTTGTACATTAAAATAATATCACAGTCAGTTTTATTTTAGTTTATGAAAACATAAAATTTTAATTTTAATTTTCAAACTTCAAAATTGATTTTGTGTTAGTCCATATACTGTCAAAATTCAACCATAATCTATAAATTTTTAGATTTATTCAATTTTAATTTAAAAAGAAAAAAAAAACTTAAAATTAGCCCTTATAAATTAAATTTGATTGATTTTATATTTTTAAAAAATGCCATCTTTCTTGATAAATTTTAGAAATATATTTGCATTTTATTTTTAATTACATTAAAATTATTAGTTAATTAATATTACTTTTAAAATTTTGAAGATATAAAAATTAAAATTAAAATTTTAAAAGTTGAGTGATTGAAATTTTAGTTTGAACCTGGAATTTAACCATAATTGGTAATTTTGTAGTATAGATAAAGTTAGGGGGGCAAATATGGAAAATAAGGGGACTAGGGGTGAAAGAGAGATTTGAGAAAAGCGAAAGGGTAGAAAAGTCATTGTGTAAGGTGAGGACCTCTCAATCCGACGCGGATAGCAGCACTCCCTGTCTGGCGCACTCTGTCGAGCATCCGAGAAATCTACAAATCCTGACCGTCCAATCATCGTCCTATACGATTTTCCAAGTCACCTCACAGTCGCCCCACGTATACATTCGGTCCCACACTTAATAAAAAAAAATAGCAATATATTAAAAGTTTAATATGTTATTATAATTTTTCTTTTTTGAAATCTTGTTTAATATATTATTTGAAACTAGCTTATATTTCGGTTTTATTAAATTAACAAATTTATTGATATATTTTATAAAAAAAAATGTTAAAGTAAATTATTAATTTTGTCTACATGAAAATTATAATTTAATCATTATAGTTTTGAAAAACTTAAAATTACTTATGTATATCTTATTATTTTAAGATAAGATAAAAGTTAATTAAAATTGAATCGAATAAGATAAAAATTTAAAATTGAATCGATTAATTATTGAGTGATTTCATTGTTTAGTGATAAATTACTGATGATAAAAATAATTTTTTTATTTTTATTAAAATATAAAGATTAAATTTCAATCCCATTCAAAAAAAAAAAAAAAAAAAATCAATCTTTTATATCATAAAAATGAAATTTTAACATTTTCAAAATAAAATGATTAAATTATAGATTTTAGAATTATATAGACAAAGTTATAACTTTCCTGGAATCATGGGATTAAATGT
>JBBMEF010000022.1:822030-886256 GCA_037832685.1 Sicyos baderoa | reverse complement strand
AAAATTCAATTCTCCGCCTCAAATTCCTCTGGAAACAGAAAAAAAAAAAAAAAAAAAAAAAAAAAAAAACCATACAGGTTGAGGTTCTTCAAGTGACTTCCATGGCGGAAAGCGGGGGTTGAATCCTGAGCATTACTTGAAATGTATTTCGAAAAGTGAAAACGAATCTTCGCAAAGAGAGAGAATGAAAATGGTGAAGGAAATAAGGGCGGGGGAAAATGAGAATGAGAAAGAGAAAGGGAAATGGGGAGCGCCAAGGCAACGGCCACGTCACCATACACGTGTTCGATAATTGAAAAATGTATACGTATACACCGTATATACGGGGGTGCTGGGCTGTAGTGCTTGTTGAGCTGGATCCTCGAGATTCGTGTACCTTTTTTCCTTTTTTTTTAATTATATTATTTTTAATTCTGACATCACCTCCTCCATCAACGTGTCCACCCAAGATTCGATCTACTCGGTTACCTGGCTCATGGTCTTGCCCCGCCCCAATTACGCTGACGTGGAGTCGCTAATCCGACGGTCTAAATCCTGTGTTTTTGTACAAAAGGTTTTGTCGTGATTTTATTTTAATTTCTATTTTTTATTTATTATTATTATTCGATTGTTTAGTGGTTGGACACGTGGTGTTATGTTATTCGCAACGCCCACCTGGAAAATCCCTTCCTTTTTCTTTTTGTTGAGATTTGTTGAAATGGTTCGCACGCTTTGACTCGCGGGATTGTATAGTAATTTCACTTATATTGCTTCTGCATTTACTTTCTTTCACCTTTTTTTGGAAGAAATTGAAATTCACCGCTGTGTTTTGGCCGGTTGTGGAACAGTAGCTCGTTTTTTTCTCCAAACGAAAAAAAAAAATATATATATATATATAGAATTTAATTTCCACATCTCAAGGTGTGTGCAATTTTTTTTTTTGAATCCGTAACTATTCATACTAACCTTCGCCTACCTTAATTATTGTTACGAGATATACTTTCGAACTCTACAGCCAATAAAATTTGTAAAAAAAATTGATTATTAGGTGACTACCATGAATTGAACATATCAATAAGATCTTTTTTTACCAATTGAGTCACACAATTGCTTCTTTTATGAGAAACCATTTCAACTAATGAGTGATCCATTCGTAATTTTATTTCGTGGTAATCTATTTTAATTCACAGTTACATATTTTATTATAAAAATTGATATCTAATTCTTAAATTATTTGAGTTTGTCGCTTAAATTTACTTGAGAAAAGAAAATGATATTAATAAAAAAATATATATAGTTAGGCATTGTTATTGACTAAACTTGTAGTTTTTTTTTTTACACAATTCTCTCTAACCATTCGACTAACTCATCATAATTAATATTGAAATAAAGTTTTTCTATCAAATTAAGAAAAAGAAAAATCAAAGTTTCTTTTAGTAACAATTATACCTGTTCTTCTTGGTTTTTTGTTTTTTTTTTTAGAAAAAGAAATATCAAAGTTTTTCTATCAATTATACCTGTTCTTCTTGTTCACACACAAATCAATAGTTTAATTTTCTACTAATAGAAATCAGAAAAAGATGAATAAAAATTTACTATACAAAAAATAATTTTTGAGTACAAATTGACGGGAGGGAGACCAAAAAAATCTATACAAATAGCACAATTACTCTCAAATAATGTGAGAGTCAGTTACCAATTTTCAAGATCAAATTCGTGATGGTGGATTTGAAATGTATTAACACCAAATAAAATAATTAACTGCGTCACCGATTTTCGATACACAAAAAGTTAGTTTAGTACGCATATGTTTTAAGGAATAAATCATCTAAAATATAACTGTTAAAATAAACGAAAATTCTTGACAATAATTATATGACTTTCATATATTAATTCAAACATGACAATAGAAATAATAGCTTAATCGACAATAAATACATATAAATAGTTGAAAGATCAAAAAGGTTAGTGGTCTTTCAATATTTGGTAAAATGTAATTCAAAATCATGATCATAAATTTAAATATTATAATAAATATTTGGATATCAATTATTTGAAGGTGGACCATATATATATTAAAATTAATGTGATATATTTTGTTAATATTTGGAAATTATTTGTATTTGCATAACCTACCTTTATAAAGAAAACTTCTAAATATATACATATTATTGATTCACGTTTAGTCGACATCTCAACAAAGCATGTTAATCAATCATCCCGAAAAAACATGTTTAAAAAAACAAGGCTTTAAAGAAATAATGTAAAAATAAAATAAATTATTGGCAGACAATGAAATTAATTATAATCGGGTAGACGTCTCTTCATGACTTTTGTTTCGAAAAAATAATAATAATAAGTAGGGAATCATTTGTAATATAGTAAAAGTTTTGGGGGCAAAGGTGGAAGAGAGACGATAAGGAAGGGTCAGAAGAGAGAGAGAAAGAAAATAAGAAGGGTAGAAGAGTAATTGTGGTTTCAGAAGGGTAGGAGTAGGGTGAGGACCTCGCAATCCGACGCGGATAGGGTCACTCCCATCTACAAATCCTGACCGTCCACTTACCATCTAGGTGGTCTAGACACTTTTCCACGTCACCTTACACCCCTCCCATACAAGGTTTTTTTTTTTTTTTTTTTTTTTTTTTTTTTTTTCATAATTGCTTCCAAATAATATGATTTCTACTCCGAACTCAAAATTAAAATGAATTAACACCAAACAAAAATAGTAACTCCGCAACTCACTCACAGTACCTAAAGTTTGGTCAATGTGCTTACTTTATTTATCTTATTTTCCAAATTTATTTTATATCAATCTATTAGGATTTACCGTTCCTTTGTTTAGAATACATGGTTTTTTTAGTATAAATTAGGGAGAAAATTACAAATATCAATTTTAAAGATCGAACCCGTGATACTAGTGACTCATTCGGTAGACTACAGGGCTTTAGTGCTAAATTAAGTTTATGTCAAGCAAGTTATTAATATTTAATATTTGTATTTTTTTTACATGTTAAAAAAATAACAAAATCTTAGAAATATTATTTTGAAGTATTCAAACGTGGAAACCACAGCATATTGCCACGTTTACGTGCCTCAGTTAAGCCTAAGTTTTACTAATTTTAATTAGCTTTTTTTGGTATGTGGGTTGGGATCGAGATTCCTCGGAATTCAAGTACCGTAATCAATTTTGTTGGAATGTTAGTTACTGTGTTTGATTTGTTGTATTGATAACCTAAAATAAAAAGAATTTTGTTTTTCAATCACTGGATTTTAAACCCTCAAAATCTTTACATTTACCGGCAAACAACTGATTCCAAACCTCTATATTTTTTATTCAAATCTCTGAATTTCAAACGACAAACCAAACGAGGCCTAAGAGTGTATTTGGCCCCCATTTTAGGTAAACGGTGAGCTTGATTATAATAACGTAACCTATGTTTGTCCCACCATTTATCATAGTCGGTAGTTACCTAGACTTGTATGCGAGTTTATCTAAATTTGTGCGCCCGTTTATCTAAACTTTACTCATTTTTATCACAATATTCAGATCCTCAAACACTGTTTTATCATAATTTTTATTATAATAATTTGTCTCTTAAATACGATTTATACTAATCAATCGCTTATCATAATTCACCGTTTATCATAATTTTCCATCTCCAAATACACCCTAAAGAAAAAATAAAAATAAATAAAATGGGGCCACCGCAGAGTACGTCAAAATAATTGCGTAAAAGAGACGGAGAGGATCGGAGGGTGAGGATAATGCCACGGAGAATATGATGCGGAGGAGAGGATCTCCGCCACCCAAGCAGTGACAGAAAATGGAACTGAACACGTACTTGAGAGGGCGGTCCCCACTTGAAAAGGGCGTACTTGGTCATGGAGGTGACGTGTCCCCAGCGCAACCACATGGGGCCTACGTTTGCGTAGCCAGCTCAGCATATGCTCCTTAAACAAAAAACCTATCCCACCCACTGCCCCTCCGACTGCCACTACGCGTTGCCCATCCCCCATTATTGCACTTTGGCCCTCTCTTTAATTTTTGTTTCGGATTTCCCCCTCCTGATTTTCAATTTCGGTTGGTTTCATTTTTGTAGTATTTTTAGTCAAAAAATACATGCTTGTTTGATTTTGGGAAAATAGGAAACTTACGTGACTTTATGAATAATCGAAATAGCTCGTGGTCTAATAATTTCATTGTTCGTGTATAATCAAATTCAATACTATAATCATAAATTTGATTCTATAAATTAATATTTACTTTTCATATTATTTTAAAATAGTAATGTATGTCTTTTATTTAGGATTTGTTGGCTATTCTTCTTTTAATTTGTACTTTTAAAAAAACATTTTTTCTTTTGATAATATTGCTTGTGAGAATAATTCTTAAATAAATATGAAGTAAATTTTATTTACGTTGGTTCTTCTTAATGTTAGTGTAAGAATATTAAATATATATTTATATATATATATATATATATATTTATGTAGATTAAATTGTTCTTTGTCTTTTTTTTGTGATTAATTTGTCTTCTTTGTGTTAAAATGCCGAATTAATTTAAAATCAATAAATCCTAAACACGCCACGAACCGAAATTGATCCAAAATCAATAAATCCTAAAAAGTACTATTTTTTGAAAGACTAATAAGCACTTTTTTAAGGGTGTGTTAATGACCTCTTAAATTAAAATCTTATTGTTTAATTCCCCTTTTTATGTTTGTAGGAGTGACCTAAACTCGTAGCCTTTTTCGATTACTCACAATACTATAGCGAAGTGTTGTGTCAATTGCTCCCATGCGGTAATAATTGAAAACAAAGTGCCCAAAAGGGACCAAACTGCAATTTTAAATCATTTGTTGTCGTTATAATACAAATTGAGTGGGTCAACATTTATTGGCTCGTCGGTGTGACTTGGATATTTGTAGTGATTTTTTTTTTCTTTTTTCAAGAACAAAATATTTATAGTGATTTATTTACCTAATTGCATACACCGTCTTGTTATGTACTATACTATTGAGTCACATAATTTATAAACTTTTCTACAAACTATATAGTAAAATAGAAAAGAAAATTTACTTTGAAGTATTAATTAATATGATTTTTAAACCAGGTAAAAATACCAGGCATGATGTCAACAATTTAATACAAAGTAAGGTTTGGGCCGTGCTTTTATTAATTTAAGTCACGTTTTGTGTTTTCTTCTGTTTTTTTGGTTAAGAAACAACTAAATGTAAATGGAACAACTTTTTTTTTTAAAAAAAAAAATGTTAATAGAACAAGATAATCATGCCATAAATGATATAAATTGCTCTCTTAAAACATATGAATCTCGATTGTTGGAAGTGTCATATATTTATGGCTAAATTATCACAAATACTCATAAGCTATCACATTTGTATCAAATTTATTCCTGAATTTTGAAAAGTTTCAAAACTAATCCTAAACTTTACAAAACAATTCAAAAATACCCCGACTACTGTTAGTTTTGGATGAAAATCGTTAAAGTTTTGTTTCAAAGATATACCTACAATTTCAAAACTTTCAAAAATACCCTTGATCTTAAAAAAATAGAAATTTTAAATAATTTAACTTCCAATATATTTGAATTTAATATGTAAGCCTTTGACCGAGATAAATAAGAAATTATCCATAACTCATAAATAGCTTTTAGATTGAGATTTGTTGTTTATTTACATCTTGATGCAATTTGGTTTCTCTGAATTCTCGAGACAATTTGGTTTTACCGTAATCAAGGTAAAATCACCAAAATACCCATAAGGCTAAAACTAACCAAACAAGCACTGAAACTCACGAGAAAGAGAAAAACTACTTGTGGAAGATTTCTTTGAATTTACGGGACATTACAATTTCTTTTATCAACTGTGAATATAACATCAAATTTGAGAATTCAAAGCACGTTACAACGAAAATACAACCAATAATAATAATAATTAAAAAAAAACTAGTTAGTTTAAGTTAACATTCAATGATTTTTTAATAGTTTTATCCATCTAAAAACAAAGGTAAAATAATAAACAACAATCATAATATATATATATATATATTAACAAATTATTTATAACATCAGATTAACAATTCAATATTGATATAACAGTATTTCATTGTAAATATTATGATTAACACAGTCGAGAACCCAACCTAACTTGAAAATATATGGTTGAGTTAGGAAACTCAAATCGTTAGGGTTGAAGGATTGACGGACCTGAAAAGTGTGGTTGGTACAAAAAATTACTTTAACCCAACTCGAACCATGTTCACCCATAACTGTTACATATTTAATTGCAAAATTATTATAATAATAATTATTATTATCTATGCATTTTTAACTTATGGATTACTTTTATATCAATATTGGTTGTTCAACGAATTTAAATTACTAGTTTAGTGTTTACGTCAAGATGTTATAATAAAGAACAAATCTCAACTTTTGAATGATAATTTCTTGTTCAACTTGACAAAGTTTGACATATTAAATTCAAATATTTTTTAAGATAAATTATTAAAAGTTTTCTATTTTTTCAAAACTAAGGGTATTTTTGAAAGTCTTGAAAGTTTAGGGGTATTTTTAAAACAAAACTTTAACGGTTTCCATCCAAAACTAACAGTACGGGTATTTTTGAATTGTTTTGTAAAGTTCAGGGTTAGTTTTGAAACTTTTCAAAGTTCAAAGGTAAATTTGACACAAATGTGATAATTTAGGGGCATTTGTGATAATTTAGCCTATATTTATTGAAATATAGTTTGTAGTGGATCTTACGTGGCAGCATTCTATTAATTCTGAATATATTTATTTACACCTTTTTCCTTTTTCTAATAATTTAAACGGTGAGGCGAGTGAGACGAATCATCTTATTGAGAACGTGACGTGTCACACAGGTGTTCGGACTAACTTCTGGTGGGGCCCAAACTGACGTGGACCCGAAGCAAATGCTTAATATATTTTTTTTGGGGTCAAAATTACGTTTTTTTCATCGTCTCGAAAATGCCCTTGATATTGCGACCAAAATGACGAATATAGCCCTCACCTGCCGCTTTTGATTGAATCGGGACAATTGACAGCTGGCACCGGTTCAAGAAGTGGCTGCTATTATAAACCTTACTTGTCTGCCTCCACGTGTAACGTTAACTTTTCAACGGGAAATTACTCTATAGTACACGTCAGCGTCTCCTTCAAATTGATTTTAACAAATTTATAATTTATTGATTTATGATATATTTCAATCAAGGTTGAACTAAATTCACTTTATGAACGTCTCATTTCTGTATGTTATGCACACCTATAAAATATTGTTTTGAGCTATATTTTGTACGTCAAGTCATACCATTTTAATTGAATTTTAATTATTGGTGTTTTTTTTTTTTTTTTTAAATTTATTATTGTTGACATTTTTATGGAACAAATTGGGGGAGGTGGATATTAAAACAAAAAAAAGTTCAAAATCCAAATGGAGATTTAAAATAAAACTTTATTGTTGGATAACAATATTTGAATTGAGTCAAAAAAAAAAAAAAAAACAATATTTGAAGTTAAGAATTTCAAATCATGACTTTTTGTAATCATAAAATTATATATTATATTTGTTGAGCACTGATTGGACCTAACCAAGTTTATTATAACTTTAAATTCGTTATATGAAATAGATAAAGTCTTGTGTTAATTTTGATATAAAGGAAGTTTTGTGTTTGTGTTAATTTTCACAGATTAACGTTTTTAATTAGGAAAATGGTAGGATTTAGCTAAATATGCGGGTTTGGTCGAGCATATGAGGCTCGTGACAACGAGCAGACCATAAATAAATGGGCTGGTTCAGTGGCCATTTCGGCCCAACTTAATTTTAATGGGTTTAATTGATGTTCTACATGAAAAAAAATAATAAAAAATGTTTGTTTTTCTTTTTAAAAAATAAAAAATAAACCAAGAATTGTTATTCAAAATAAGTTATATATAGTAAAAATATAGTTTTGAGCTTTTTATTTCACAACCATCCTTCAATTAACTAAAGTTGAAACTCATAAAATCAGAACACCTATATATTTTATGTGGATGTAAGAAATTGACATATTGAATGAAGTATGTGCATATAATTTCCTAGTTTTTTATTGTCTTAAATATGTATGTATATTAATTTTCAAATTAAAAATCATATTAAAGTTTGTGTAACAGAATAATAATCATATTGAAGTTCTTCACCCACATAAGTCACAACTATATTTTAATTTAAGACTTTGGGCATGTTTGGCTGTGAGAGGATGAGTTGGGTTGGATTGAGTTGAGAAGATAAGAGAAGAGAAGTGAAATAAGTTTATGTTTGGGGGAAGAAAAGAAAAGATAAAATTTTGTTTGATGTGATAGAAAAAGAATGATTGAAGTTTTTATTTAAATATAAAAATGAATATTTAATAGTTTTTTAATAATAAAGTTATGTTTGATGGGATGGAAAGTGAATTGTTGAAGTTTTTATTTAAATAAAAATGTGGGGCCCACGGATGGAGTTGGGTAAGAGTTGGATGAAATTATGAAAGTTCATGGGGCAAACATGGAATAGAAGTTAAGTCAAGCCAACTCTTCCGTTTGTCCATGGGGCAAGCCCTTTGATTTTCAAAGTACCGCACACTTTAAATCTTAGACACAACAAACTTTCAGACCTAAGTCTAGAACAATGGCACCCATTTGTAACATTCATTTCATTCCATATTTATAAAAGGTATTCGAAATGAATGGAGATTCGATCTAGATATGAAATTCTAAATGTTGAATTATGTTAAATCATCAATCAATCTAAAAGCTTAAGTTTATGGATTGAGATAAATTTAATTATATCATCAAACACTTTCTTACTCTTGGGATTTAAAATTTAAGAAATGCTCTATAAGTGGACTTTAATTTTAATTGGGGATGAAATGACTCGGCATGGGCTCAAAATCAGGTCTTCCTACTCTAATACCAACTTGAATTCCAGGAGGAGAACATATATTTTCATTGGTTGCATTCAAATTTGTGGATCAAATATCTACTTGAATTAGATCAAATACTTACTTGAGTTCAATAAGTTTTGATAGCATATTAGATAACATACAATTCATGAAAAAAATGGGCAGAGGATAACATGCAATTATATCTCAAATCAATTGACATGAATAGAATATTCTACATTTCTTATAAAATTGGGGAGGACTTCTCACATTTCCAATGAAAATAAGATAAGAATTGCTAGGATACAAACAAAACTGTCCAACATTGATTATACGAGAGAAATGTCATATGTATATAAACGATGTTAACTATCTTCATTGATATGAGATATTTTGGACGAAACAAGAAAACAAACCTACAAATTTTATGCACAAAGTGAACAATCCATGAAATATCATGTGGTGACCTTAATCTTAAAATTTGTATAGAAAAGTTGACATCCTAAAATAATTCAAATTTGACCCTCCAAATTATTTTTTTAAGTCTGCCCTACATTTACTATTTGTTAAAGTAAACCAACCCAAACCTTAAATCCATATATTTATGGGTTGAATTAGGTCGATTATCAGGTTGTGTTTATTATCTCTCAAACACACTCAAGCTTATGCGAGCTTAAGTGGGTCCAAATCACTTATTTAGATTTTTATTTGTAAGTCATATTAAAATTTGGGAGACGATTACTCACATAAGTTCTAATAACATATTAGGGATGCACAAATAACCCGACAACCCGAGAAACTCGAACCAACCCAACTTAATTTGTCGGGTTGGGTTGAATACATAAATGAGTTAGGTTGAGTTCAAAATCATGGAATTTTCATGGGTTGGGTTGGGTCAAGGGTTGACCTAAAATCAACCCAACCCAACCCGACCAACCCGAATTTCATATTTAGTTTAAAATATATATATTTTTACCTATAACATAATTATTATGTTATTTCATTATTTATATTATATGTTGCATATTAATTTAATTTAATTATTATTGTTAAGACTTTTTATTTTTTAAACTTTAAACCTATTCATGAGTTTTGAAGTTAGGTTAACTTGAATTTCACATTTGCAATAATTTTAGGAATCGAAAAAAAGGGCGTTAGAAATTGTGTATTGAGTACATTGCTTATAATGTCGATCTTCTCTAATTTTAGGTTAGTTGCAAATTTATGAGCCCGATAACCCGACGAAAAAAAAAGGTTGGGTTGAGTTGGGTTGAAAAATTGACCAACCCAAATTTTTAGGCTGGGTTGAAAATCACCTCAACTCAACCCAACCCAACCCATATTCACCCCTATAACATATTAGATAATATAAGTTTTTATCTCAAAACTACTCGATAATAAGTGATTATATCTCTTATAAAAATATAAGGAATATTTACATCATGCCCAGACATCATATATAAAGTAATACCTACGTATGTGGCTCAATATGAGCCACAATCTATTTTTTTAAAAATTTAAAAGATAAAAAAGTAAAGTAAATAAAAATAGGTTGTGACACATATTAAGCCACATAACTGGACAATATTTTATATATGATGCCCGACCATCATGTAAATATTTCTCTAAAAATATTGAATATCATATTTCTCATGTGGACAAATGATGAGTATCTCGTTATTTTTTCACAAAGTTTGACTCAACCAAACCTTTTTTCTTTTACTCAACCAAACCTATTTTAAACCTGCAATTCTATATTATTACTTTTTATAAAGTGTGAATATTTATTTGCAGTGGCAATTCAATTGGCGAGTAGGGAGAAAAATTGAGTCCTCAAATAAGGATTTTAGATAGGGAGCCAACCAATCACAACGAAGGACGTGTCCACGTGTCGCTACCGGAGTTCATCCTCCGAAAATGTTGATCACGGATAAACAAGCCATTTCTGAGCATAGAAAATGCCTGAAAAACAAAATAAATAAAAATAAAAGTAAAAATCTCTGAAAAAACCAGTGATCGAAAAATCAGGTCACCAACTCCTCGACGGCCATTTGATCGGCGATTGCTTCTTTTCCGGCGCCGATTCTTTGTTTCATTGAACTTTCCTGCAAAGAAATGGCAGCCACGGCCTCCCCCACAGCGGCCACCGCCGTTCTGAGACCTTCTCTGGCTGCTCCTCAACCCACTCGCCGCTCCGCCGCGCCGTTCCTCCCCCCTCGACCCGGCTCCCCGTCTTTCCCCCCTTCCCTCAAACTCTCCCTTGGTAATTTTCTAGTGAAATCCCATTAATTTTCTTCTGGGCATTTCTTCGAACACCTTGTGGTTGTTGAAAATTTCGGTCTGTTTTTAACTTCTGATGTACATTTCTTGTTACGTTGCTTGCATGGTAGTTTATCAATTCAATGAATCCCCTAAACCCAGTTGGGGCTTCTTAAAATTTTGGATTTGCATTTTGTGTTTTGACCTTCAAGTTCTGTACTGTATGGTTGAATTTGGAGAAAGTTCCATTTGTGATCGAACATTGAACAGGAACATAGACTATGCCAAGTTTATTTAATTTTATAGTTCATTCCATTCTGGCAACCCAACTGCTCAAAGATTGAATAAGTTAGCTAAGGCCCAGTTTGATAACCATTTGGTTTTTTGTTTTTGAAATTTATGCTTAGTTTTACTCATATTTCCTACCATGTGTTTTATGTTTCCCACAATATATCTAACTTTTCTTAAGAAAGTATGTGAATGCTAACCAAATTTCAAAAACGAAAACAAACTTTTGGAAACTACTTTTTTTGTTTGTTTAGTTTCTACAAATATAGGTCAGATATAGATATTCATGTAGGAAAAAATACGGTATGGACCGTATGTAGTTGTTGTAGGCTTAAATTTCAAAAACTAAAAACAAATTGGTTATCAAACGGAGCCTAAGTTTGCTGGTAATCTTGGATTGTGCATCTAATCTAGGTATTTGACCATAGTCTTTTTGTGAGGGGCAGATTAATGTGCTGTGTGTGATATAAGAAGATAGATATGAAAAGTTTTCAAACCAATTTCACACATTATAGTTATACATATAAAAATATGCTTACTTTCATGTGAATTTAGAATGGGAGCTTTGATCTTCAAATGCATAGCTTTATTTATCCATTTCATATCTTAGATTTTTGTAGCTTATGAAACTTCAGTTTTAGAGATGTATTATAAATCACTTCCAGGGAATTCGGAGCCAATCTTTTTGTTGGCAGCCTATAAAAAAATGTTGCAAATGTGGTCTGTAGACACAAGCTTCACTTTTTGTGTGATAAAAGCGGTCTTTTCTATTGTTGATTGCCAATTTCCATTTCTGAATTTCGAATTAGAACATTTGTCAGTGAGCAAAGCATATTGTTTCTTGATCTAGACCTTTATACCCAAACTATCTACCATTTGGTGGCAGAGTCTCGTAGATTGTCTCTGCTTCAAACTCGAGCTTCGTCTTCAGAAGAATCATCTGCTGCGGATGCAACTGAGCTCTTTACAGACTTGAAAGAAAAGGTAGATCCACAGGGAAACAAGGCGAGGCCGTTTTTATCATAATCCTGAGGAAGTTTAACTTTTTATCCGTAATATTATTTTTCATCATTCATTTTATGGTCTTTCTGTTAGTTATACTGAACTCTGGGATATTGTCTCTAAGAAATCATTTCATCCTACTGTTTACTAGTGGGATGCCCTTGAGAACAAATCCACGGTACTTGTCTATGGAGGTGGCGCGGTTGTTGCGGTTTGGCTTTCTTCGATTCTCGTCGGTGCAATCAACTCAGTTCCTTTGGTAAATGATTCCATCAAACTCACGCTTTTGCATTTTTGATCTTCTACTGTTGCTGGTTGATACTTTCTCTTATTATCTACGAGAAATGTTGTTCAAATTTATATTTTCAATTTGTTTCTGATGCTTACTCTCCATCCTTCTTCTCATCAGCTTCCGAAGATCCTGGAGTTGGTAGGACTTGGTTATACCGGGTGGTTCGTGTACCGATATCTACTCTTCAAGGTAAGTTGTGAAGAGAACTATGATTTGTTTCAAATAAGGTTTCAATGTTTGGTGTTTTCTTAAGCCCACCCTTGATGAAATTCCAATACAGTTTCTAAGTTCTGTTGTAGATTAACAATTTTGAAGTTTCAGTCACATGTTCTTAACGAGATAGTTGGACTCTAATAATCTGATCCAAAACATAATTGGTTGAAAATGCTGAAACCATAGAAGTTTTAGTTCTTGATTTGCTTTGCAACTCGATATTAACTGGAAAAATGTTTTTGTGTTTCCTTTTTTCCACCTTCCTCAGTCAAGCAGAAAGGAACTAGTTGATGACATTGAATCATTGAAGAAGAAGATTGCTGGAACCGAATAAGATGCGCTTTACCGGGGCGGGCGTCATGTTCGACATGCTTATTCCTCTTATTATCATCATTTTGTACTTTCTCGTTCGTTTATTAGATGCAATCTAAATCATGTAATGTAATGTGGAATAGGTTTTGCCTTGATCCCTGTAACACTTATGTTCTGTTCCCTTTCATTGTATCTGTGTAATATTATTTGTCAAGTTCATTAAATAGAAACAACCCCCTTATATTTTCTTCATGCTTCAGAAAAATGGTGAAATTCATTTATTTATTATTTTATTATTTTTTTAAGTTGCAGAAGTCAAATTTATGTTCTAAAAGGAAGGGAAGTAAATGATTTTTTACCACTTCAAGTAATTTGTTAAACTTTAAAAAGCGACCACTCATACATTTTCATTAAAAAATAAATAAGTTATTGGTTCAATTAATTACACATGCTTGGTATAAAATTGATTAAAAAAAATAGAGAAAAGACATTTTCATTAACTCTTTTTTTTTTTTTTTTTTTTTTAAATTTTTTTGTTGAAGTTTGCCACTAAACAATATTTAAATTTGATTAATGTATAAATTAAATTTCATACAATAAAATCTTCTCAATTTTTTACTCCTGTAACTTCATGACTCTTTCAACCAAAATCTAAGGGCCAAGATGCTTCCATTATTACTTTTAATTTTTTCTTTTGGGGCTTCGGCTTTTGTTTTTTGTTTTTGGGTCTATATGAAATTATGACTGTATTTGTGATATTCTTTCTGAATTCACAGGATATTAATTCAATTATATTTTTAATAGTCAAATCATGTTTTCACCAGATTCAACGTCCTTGTCAAATATTTCTTGGGATACAATTCTAATATTTTTTGTTATGCAATAGTAAATTAAGTCTTCATTGAACTAAGATGCTTTAAATCTCCTATTTGCCAACATAACTACATAACATTAATGGGCATGTAAAATCTTAACCTTATTATTTGGCAAAGCATGTGCTATTGCTAAGCACTATTATGACTAAAAGAAAATACAAATATAAATTCAAATTTTAATCTCAATATTTAAATTTTTGTAATATTTTGATCTGGAACCAAAAGTTTATAAATGTCGCTAAACTCTAAAATTGCAAAATGTGTTGCAAGTTTTAAGTTGTAACAAACTGAAAATGCATTGGTCTTTTAAGATTATCATATGAATTCTAGTTTCTCTTACCAAAAAAAAAAAAAAACTAAATAACATAAACAATCATTTAACATGAATCCACTTAACTACGACTAACAAAAGTAATAACTCAACAACATAAATATGTATCCATATGGTAATGGATATGAATCTCCATCCCAATTGTTGAACTAAATAGAAACTAATCAACCTGATTCTCCCTAAAACAGATTTCAGAAACAAAACATAGTTTATAATCTCCCACTTAACCAGTATTCTTCTATTTATAACACCAAAAAACAAATAATAATAATAATAAATAAAAATCAGTATTCTTCTAGAAAACAGTTACCAGAAACAGCTCCTGAACTGAACATGCCGCAGCATCAACTCAAAATTTGGCACTGACAGTTAAAAAAACACCGAATAGATTTCAAAGATTTAAGAACACCATAATTTTAGATTACAAAATGTTGATGTTGCATAGTATGAAAGGAAAGTAAAGCAATATCCAGAGAAATTTTAGTATAGCATACTTGAGATCCAAGTATAAGAAATAAAATCGCTTTACTATTATATCGTCTTCTTCGAGTCGAGGGAGGGATGGTCAAAAGGGAAGCCTAGAAGAAAAAAAAACATACACAAAATTAGATGGTCAGACAGCCTATACCAGAGATAATCGATAATACCTTTTGTAGAAATTCTAGTTTCGCCTTTCAATCCTTTATATACGGACATAATGTAGTCGGGTCGGTCAGGGCCGGATGGTAAGTTCAGCTCTAAGATGGAGGACTCCATTTATAAAGTAGAGACTATCTTCGGCGGTGAAAGAAGTCCAAGGTATTGCAAATAGGTTTCTATAGCCGACTGCCTTGCCTCCGGTGAACGTGTAATTTCCCTTATATTTGCTTACAAACTCTTCTGTTGGTTTCGATCTTGCAGCAAATTCATAGTCAACTGCAAAAGAAACTGATCCTTTTTCTTGCATTCCCAAGAAAAGCCCAAAACAATGGAACGAGCTCTGCTGGTCCATGTTGCAGTGAGCCGAAAGGAAAAATCCTTGTCCACCCAAGTGGAATGCCTGAGAATACACTCGCCCCGACGGAAACAAATTCAAGCACTCTTCCCGTTTTAGGTCTAGGTACACCACGCACTGCTGCCGAGGACAATCAAACTCAACAACCTTAACAGGGCGATATTTGTAAGCTCTCTCGATAAAGAAGCGACGATTTGAGGAAGCTGACTCGTCTGCAGCTAAGATTCTCTGCCTGTGAGGAGCCTCTGCCTTAAAGAAAAGGGCCTCGAGCACAAGTTTGCAAGCAACATCATGGTCAAAATCATTGCAGGTCAGAACTTTCTTAAGTTTTCGACAAGTCATAAAGGGGAATCGAATATAACGTGCAAGTCGTGCTCCTAACACTTCTCGCCTGTCCTCCAACTTTGGATACTGACTTCTAGCCCATTTCAAAATAAAATCGTATACTGCATCCTCTGATGCAACCTGCAGATCGTCACTAGACAATATTGCCTCCACTCCTGCAAGAGGCAAAGCCATAACCTCGTCCTGGTACCTAGTCAAGTGCAAGAAACCTAGTTGAGAAATAGCTTGCAATCAGACTCACAATCCATTATGACCAACATAGTCTTAAAGTGTCTCTTATTTTAATGTTTAACTCGATGGTCCGTGGATAAACAATCAGATTTAGCCTTTTCACCAAATGCAAAATTTAATGAATTTGAGGCAATTTCTTGTAAATTAAAACCAACTTCTTAGTGAGGTGGGACAGGACCACAAGTCCCAAGAGTATATGAACTCTATCCAAAAAAGAGAGGGAAAAAAACACAAACAATGGCCTTGAATCCAGTTAACATTTCCAATTTTCTCCATGGTTACAATTACATTGAAAAGTATTTGTTTCCTTCTAACGGGAACAATGGCCTTGAATAGAATTTTTCAAATTGACATTCCACCTCAAAGGCTCAAACTCCCCTCTCCCCACCACAAACAAAGGTTAAAACTGAAATGGAGGAAAATAAAAAGATCATAGTAAAACTTGAGAGAATCAGAAAATTACTTGGTAATGTCCTTGTAGCGAACAGCAAGATACTGCTTTGCTGCATCAGTCAATGGTTGGACCGCTTCAGCCATTAAGACACTGGATGGAAGCTCTAGATATAGCAATGCAGACTCAGGTGTCATGGATAGATTTCTTAAAAGTTTGCTGCAATACCTCATGCATGAAGCAACCTCAAATTTGTCAGCAGCCATAAGCACATCCAGCAAAGATGAAGCAGTGCTACAAGATAAGGTATTGCTATACATAAAATTGATCAACTCCATTAGTGCAGCTTCCTCTGTTTGGTATAAGGAAAAAAAATAAATATAAACAGTTTGGCCTGCAACAAAGAATAGGATATAATAAAAAGAGAGATGCAATGAACTTTATTATGTGTACCCGAGGCATTGATTCGTAAGGTCACATTCCGCTGTTCAGACTCCCTCATACCATTAGAGAACAGCTAGACAGAGAATTATTTTATAGATAAGAGCAATGACTCATAAAAGACAGTTTCTACATAAATTGAACAATAGACGAATTTATATATATATTATCATATAAATATGTATTTTCTTTTACCTTGTAGAAAAAAGGACTTTTGGCAGCCAAAATTGGAGAGCTGATATGCAACGTTTTAACTTTAATAACAGCAGAACAATCCATCCCCCAGCTTGATTCATCATCATTTGCAGCTTCATCACCTGCAGCAATTGAAATTTTTTAAGACATCTTATTCTGTTTGAGTTTAACAACAATTGGGGGTGGGGGACTCGAACCATTGACCTCTTGTAGACACACACAGACACTTGTGTCAATTAAGCTATATATCTTGTTGCCTTTAAGACAACTTATTCTTAAAACCTAATGATTTCAAATAGGATGTCACCTCCATTTATACAACACCTATATAGCTTCCTCATCTGCATTGTCTATACCTGTATGTGGCTCTTCAATCATTTGAGCAGGTTCATCATCTAGATTGTCACAAGGAATGACATCATCCATGTCAGGCTGGCTTCCATTCAAAACTTGCTCCTCGGGGCATCCATTTAGATCGACAACTGCAAAAAAAGTTGATCATAAAGAACCAAAGTTTGAACATAGAAATGAACCAACCGCAAAGTGAATATGCACAAAGGGTCATGTACAACATACAAGAACAACTGAAACAAAAGAACTAAGAATTAGTTTGATGTCCACGAAACAAAAAGATGCTACATAATGAAACTTGCTCGGTCACAATTCAGTTCTATGAAAACATCAAAAAGACCAACCAGATAAATTCCTATCAAAGTAAACCAATGGTTTCAAGTTCAGAGACTTCAAACAGACTGAAAACTAGAAGAACCCAAATTATATAGGTTCATTTTATCTAAAAATCATATATAAAAAAGGATTTCGCTTCCACAAAATAACATCCCCATTTATTGCAGTGGAGGCTTTAATATAAATGATTGTTTGTGATAATTTAAGTACATCTCGACTATTCTCACTAAACAACTAATTAATTCTACTTCATTTTTTTGTAAAAAAAAGTAGAAACCGAACTTTCTCGACAATCAAATAGGCAGCTCAGCGAGAATAGTCGGGGGTGCATCCATTTAGTATGGTTACAGACAAACTATAAGTTTCAGGGCAGCTCAGTTGTCATAAGTCAATAGTATTCATAAAACAACATGAACCACTCAATGTTTTCCATTTCCTATTTCATCTAGCAAGCCTACATGAACCACTCAATGTTCTCCATTTCGTATTCGATTGATCGCAACCGCGATATAATTTACTCCGTAACAATCATTTGATGATATTCTCCCCTAACCAAACAGAAACTTATACCAAATAATTAAAAAAAAAAAAAACACAACAACGATTCCAAGTAAACACAATGAAAGCAAGAAAGTAAAATATAAGCAAAATTTACCATTATCCTTCTTGCAATCCTCTCTCCGTCTCTTCCGTCTGGCCCAATCGATGATGCTAGTACATCCGACAGAATCGGGACGGGACTCCGCCGGCTCCCCCATAATCTCAATCCGAAGCAACCGATCGGAGAAATTGCTGTCGTTAAAGGCGAATCCGAAATCGGCGTCGGGCGATGAAGCGCAAGAGGCACGAGAGTAATCGGAATCCATCCCGGCCGTCGGGTCGAAGATATCCGAATTCAAATCCTTCATTTCTCCACCTCAAAACAGAAAAAGAAACTCTAATGTCCAGAATCAAAGCGAAGACGATGAACAGAAACACGAAGAAGATGCAGAAATCGAAACCCTAAGCGAGATCGAAGGCACTAACAACATTTGAATGAATGCAATCAATGAATGAATGTAAGAATCGTTCATCGTTTGTTAGCGATTTGTTTGGTTATGGGAATAGAGGCGCCCCTAACAATTTCCGACCCTAAAGAGGAGAGTGGATTTATCAAAAAATACATGACCTGTCCCTAACACATTGTCCCCATTTATGGGCCACCACCTTTTTATTTGTCCCTTAATTATTTCTAAATTTCTAGGGAGAATTTGCATGTATATTACGATAAGACAAAAAAATTACATAAATAGTAATTTTTTAAAAATATTTGTAAATATAGCAAAATTAAATTTATAGATTCCATCAATAGTGTCTGATAGACTCTATCAATAGTGTTTGATAGAGTCTATCAATTTTTTTTTACTATATTTGCAATATTTTTAAAAAGTTGTTATAATTCTAATGTAGAATAAGAAATTTGCTATACAGTGCAAATTCCCAAATTTCTATTACTTTTATTTTTTATCTTTTAAAATTCAACTATAATTATTGAGATTTAAGTTACCATCTCTTTTATACGAATCATATAAAATTTTATTTTTGATATCTTTTGTCCAGATAAATTTATACTTAATTTACTATGACATATAAGATTTTATTTTTGATATTTTTTGTCCAGATAAATTTATACTTAATTTACTATGACATATAAGATTTTATTTTTGATATCTTTTGTCCAGATAAATTTATACTTAATTTATTATGACAAACAGTTTGGCGTTATAATATTTGAATACATATTTTGATATTACAATCATTGAAAATAAGAATTCGAATCCATAACCACGTGGTCATATAGTGTTAAAATACTATCATCGATTTAATATTTGACAAACAAATTCGTGGCAAAATGCATGTCGGCCCAACCAATCCTTTGGGCTTTCTTAAAGTTAGAGCAGCCCTAAGTCTGTTGTAATTTTTTTTTTTTTTATTATTTATAAAATAATTTACTTATTTATTTATTTTTACAGTAAAGGATTGGTCTGATTATATGTAACAGGAATAAATAGATAGTGCAATAGCATCCGTCTTTTATCGGACTATATTATAAAAGGCAATAACAACCATAATAATAATGTACTTTTAACCCGGAAAAGTAAAAATGTATGAATACCTAATAAATTTGATTCACTATTAAGAATAAAAAAATTTACAATATATGTAAAAGAAAGAAGTCAAATTGACACTTTATCATTAAAAATTTAAGTTTTTTTCTTAAAAGTTTTGTATGGATTTAATTTATTACTTTAAAATTTAGTGTTCGATGTTTTTAAGAATAATTTTAAATGTTCGTTGACGCATTTAAAAGTTCGTTAACTAACGAAAAGACGATGTTACGATAACGTTGAGTATGGTACGACGTTACTATGATTTGCTACCATTTTTGGCTAAAAGTGTAAAGTTGTGTTTTCTTTCATTTATTTTTCTTTTTATTCTCCATGTTTTCTTCAAAGAATCTTTTATCGTGATTGATATCTCCCTCCTAATTACTCGTGGTAAACATCACCCTTCTTCTTTCTTTGTGATTATCATAGTATCAGAGAATGCTAATGCTTCATTATTTATATTAAACTGTATTCCAACATAGAAAAGGGAGGAAAATATTAGTAGAATGTATTGTTACAAAAAAGAGAAGGTTGATTGTGAATGAAGGAAGAATTTCTTTGGATCTATATTTGAAGACCACAGAAAATCTTGGAGAAGAATATGACTAGTATGTGGATTTAGAAATGTATTTTTGGAGCCAGAATTTTTCTTTTTCTTTTTTAACTATTTATAAAAAGAAAAAAATTCAAAATTTAGAGGGATCACCATTTTTTATGCACATAAATAATATTAAAAATATAGATGTATCTCCACAAATAATAATAATAATAATAATAATAATAATAATAATAATAATAATAATAAATTTCAAAATTTTGGAGGGTCTAGGCCATCTACATTTGTCTAGCCTCTCTTATAACTTATAAGATGGAAACAAAGTCAGTGTTAGATTAGGTTAAGTTTATTTTGCAAGGGTATATTAGTCTTTTGCATATTGTTCTCCCGAGTATAATTTTATTTTATTTTTAATGTTTTAATGTTTGTATTTAATAATATTTTGGAAGGTAAACTTAAGCCATCTTTTTGTTTATCGTGTCAATATTGGAGAAAAGAGAAAAAACGAATATGAAAAAAAGACCACCTCGTAATTCAATCAACAAACAAAATAGATTATTACATTAAGATATTTTTCAAGATAATATATTAAAAATGAAAAAAAAAAAAAAAAAAAAAACCCTCACAGCCTGAGGTCAAGGCCATAAAGTACACAAAAACAAAGCACACAACCAATTAGAAAAAGAAAAAAAAAAGTTTTGAGGAAATAGATCCCATAGAATGAGAAAAGAATATTCGAGAGTTTCGCCCCAATACAAATCAAACAAGTCCACCTTGATAGCATGCAAGATAGTCTTGAGAGGAGAAGAACTCAACCGTGCATGAAGACAAGTATTCTTCTAATACATATCGAGTGATGTCCACCTTGATAGCATGCACAAGATAGTCTCGAAAGGCCGAGAAGAACTCAACCGTGCATGGAGACAAGTATTTGTCTAATACATATCGAGTGACATCTTGCATTCATTCCAAAGCTCGAATCTGATAAACAATAAAAAAAAAAATTACCATTAACTTGATTAATTTGTAAGTTTTAAACCTGAAAACTCAACTTTTTATATATCCCTTCAAAATATTATACACCAGGCTAGTCAGATCTAGTTGGAATGGATTGACCCCCAATCGACCTTGTTGAAGGAACACTCAAAAATAAAAGGAATGCACGATCATGAAAATTAAAAATGTCAAATTCTTAACATATATAAGTGGTTATTTCAAACAAAAGAAATAAAAAAAAAAGTTCTTTTCTGGTTCAACAATTTTAAAAGACAAGCTACTGAATAATAGATCAATTTTTTTTAGTATAAGTTGGGGAATGAGAACTACAAACCCTTTAATTATGGTGTTGAATTCGATTTTCACTAAATAATAAAACTATCAGGTCACCGATCCTTTCACTAAAGATAATAGATCAATTAGTATAAATGTATTCATCATCAATAAGCCATGAGTTCTAATAAATCATTTCTAAAATTTATTGAACCTCACAAAGAATAATTATAGGGGAGAATGAAACCATTCGGAGTTCACAAATTTTTATTAATTTTGTTTTAACTATACATGTTTTATCGTTCTTTGTAGAGAAGATTTCACATGCACTCTAAACTCAAAAATTCATTGTCTCACGAGATAAAACAAAAGTATCAAGAATCGAATGAGTTAGTGACGCAATAGTTTTATTGTTTGGGTGTAAACCAATTTAATACCAGCGTCACGAGTTTGATCCCTGGAATCGGTATTTGTAATCATCTAACTTGTACTTAAACAAAAAAAAAATCAAGAAGAACGATGGACACAAAATTATTCAAAAATTAATAATCGATGAAAAATAACAAATATAAGATATAAGATTGATTTGTCGATGGTTAAGTGAGCTTAACCAACTATTTTTTTTAAAAAAATCTACAATATTTAGAAATTAAGAGACTGAAACCCGTAACATCTCGATTATTAGATTGTACATGATACCACCAGAGAGCTATGCTGAGTTAGTAACAATAATATGTATCATCGATAAAATAAAAGTTATAGATCAAATCATCCTTAATATTATTTACACCATATTTGTGTTTTTTCTTTAGTACAACACATAGGGTTGAAAGATTTGAACCTTCACCACATGAAAATGAATAGAAAAAAAAAAATCATAAAGATATCATTTGTCGTTAGCAGTTTAAAAGACAAAAGGTGAAGGAACAACATTAACACAACGATGAACACGACATGCACATACAAAATCATTAACAAACATAAATTTCTTGATAAACCCATTTCAGAAGAGGAAGAAAATCACAAAGTTCTGATAAAAAAGAGAGAGAGAGAATGATATAAGGAGGAGCTCCCTTCAATCCAATAAACGAAGGCAGAAGGCAAGAACAGCTCCGAGCTCATGCAAACCTTTGGATGGTGCGGCGCCTAAGCAGTGCGCTGCACCCCACAGGGATTCATGAACTCGCAGCACTTCGTTTACCCTCTTCCCCCCTCTCTTTGGATCGAAGAGAGCTCCGTCGCAACCTCAAACTCTACTGCCCCGACTACACCGAGGGCAGTGGTGTGTAGAATCACTTCCCAGAGGCACAGTTATATAGGGGAGGGGGAGGAGTTGGTGGGGTATTAAAGGAGATAAGAAGACAAATCTGGGACAGGGATCTCACTTTAAAAGACAGAAATGCAAAGGAAAAAAAGGAACAGAGAAAGAGAGAGAGAGAGAGAGAGAGAGAGAGAGAGATCTGGGATCTGTGTGTTAAGGAAATTACAGAGTCAATGTGTTACAGAGCATCACATTTACCATTTACCATCTCTAGAGCCTTTTTTATGTAACGGTTAAAATTTTCTTCAAAAACCAGCTAGCTTTGATCCAGCAGTATAGTTTAAACTATGATACAGATTCAAAGGCAGATTCAGAAAGTTGAAAACTGATCCACTGATTTCCACATTTCCCACTGCTCTGTGATTTTCTTCCTTATATGGAACAAATGGGTTGTTTTTTCTCCTTCTCAAACCACCTTTTCATCATTCTTTTTTTTTTCTCTAATACAACAATGGTATTTGGGGAAATGGGGATCGAACCTGCAACCTCTAGATCGAGGATACATGTCAATTATCGGGTAAAGCCCGCTTTGAATTCACGTTTCATCCAATTCATTTGCTCCTCGTGTCATATAAATACACTTTCTTATAGAATGAATATAAACAAGGCCAAAACAGCCAGTAAAGTAAAAAAGAAATAGCAGGCAACAACACAAACCTTAAATGTATTGCTATAACTCTAGTATGAATCAAAAGACAAAGCCTGAGCCATTTCTAATAAATTATAGTGTAACAATGGAGTTTCATTTCTCTGCGTATTCAGCTGCAATTGTGTTTGTCTCTTCTAACAATTTCCTCTCCTACATGAGTCTCAATGCCTTCCTATACAATATGATTTCCAAATCATGATGTGGGCTAGGAATAAACATAACTTATTGTTGTTGATTTCTCCCATAATGGGTTGACTTGACTTGACATGGATCAAAACTCAAAATTCCTGTAAAAGCCCACCGTTTATGAATGAATATGGCTAGCCAGTTTCTTTAAAACAAGTTAATGAATCATAGTGAAGAGCCTTACCAGTTTTCAATTTGATTCCCTTGCTAGAAATACTTTGCCAAGAAAATCCTGGAAGCGAGAAGAATATACTTTGGGATTCACGGCTGAGATTGTCTTTGAATCGTACTGTAATGATTTGTAAGCATGTTCGAGTCGCTTTATCACATTGTAGTTCTGGAAAATGTCTATTATTCCGAAGTATAGCAAAACATTGTAGCACTCTGGCACCCTGACCCTGCTTGGTGAAGAAACTATTCCCATCTCGTTCCTTGGCGTCCGGACCGCACTTGCAGGAAGTTTTGCACCAAATCTGATCCCAAATGTGAACAGTTTGTTAGTACAAATACTGTTTTTGTTTATGGTTCATCAAAGGGAAGTAGACTAATACGTGTATTTTTTTTATTGGAAACCGGGAAATCAGAGTTTCGCTCTACTATACCCTGGGTAATCATACCCGTCGGAGTCGGAGACACGGGAGCTGTCTACAAATTAATGTCACATATAAGTTTCGACCCTGGGACCTTGAAGGGAACCCACCTTCAAACCCCAAGCCTTCGATCACGGCGCCACCCCTTTAGGACAGACTAATGCGTGTATTATACACTTAAACAGGAAAGCAGACCAGGGTTGGATCAAAATGAGCTATTTTGACTAAAATTCAGTTAAGCTTGTGTGTTCATATTCACCATATGAATAATCAATATCATAAACGAGGTTGAAAAATAGAAGAATAAAAAAACAAAATATGGGTTCTCCTTTTAACAGAAATCAGAATGAACTGAAGAGCCAAAAATTGATAATGGATACCTGCCATTATGTTTAAGAATGTCAGCAACAGTAAACTCCGTATCGTCATGTGGAGGCATCCTCGTTCCAGAAACACAGTTTCTCGTGTCTAATGAGCCTGAGAATTGAGCTGTGAAATGATATGTTCAGTACACAAATACCCTTTTCAGCTAAAATGCTAAACAAATGATGATTTAGCTGAATTCAGACGACCTTATTAAATAAGTGCATTACTATGAATACTACAATTAATAACCAAGAGTTACATCCATTCAGATGCTACAAAGAAAAAGGAAAAATGGAATTCCAAACATCAATTACATGTGAATTGATGAAACGGCTGAAAATAAAACGTCTCAATATCTTGCAGATGTAGAATAGACTTAATAATCTTCAATGTTGATACTTTGAATACTAAGACTTAACACTATGAAAGAAAAAAAAGTGAACACTTGTCAAAAACTTAGTAGGGGATAGAACAATTTTCCGCTGTCGTATTCGATAAATTTCTTACTACAAAATCTGCACATTATGAACTTACATTTAATTTAAAGCGACAAATAATAACAGAAGATTTTATCTTTATTTGTACGTGCCATGAGCCGTGACGAACTTGTCGTGCTAAATGCATATGCAATCAAAATGTATGCATTCAAATACGACAAATAAGGGTCAACGTGAGCCAAGTTCAGTGAATAACGAACCAACTACTATTCTAAAGGTTGATGGTTCGATCCTACGTCTCACAATTATAATACAAAAAGAATGACAAATAAGGAGAGAAAACCTTGACGTGAACATGGTTCGATATGTACACCAAGCAAAAGACTGTAGTCCATAATGCCCTCAGCCTCCAAAAACTCACAATCATACTTGAGTTGCCTGAAGAACAAAAAGTGGACAAGAACACTCTTAAAACTAAGCCACAGGGCAAGCTTCTTTCTTTAGGATGGATTTTTATGAATAGGAGAAATCATCCTAAAGCATTTGAGAAAGCATTAGAGCGCAATGGACTTACGACAATATCTTGTTACGGAGTGATGGTTCCAGGTAAAAGTAGAAATCGAGATCTACATCCTTATATATTATCTCCTCATGGACTATCACTTTGCTAAAATTTCGACCTCTTGACGAACCTTTTAGATCATATCGCCGATGCAAGTGCAGATCTGATTGCAATACATTTGACATGACTGCAAAATAAACCTGAGGAAAAAAAACCATTGAACAAGCATAAAAATCAAGTAAAAGAGTAATCCTCAATTTTACATTACTCTCAATTAATTTTCAGAAAGTATAACATTAAGATTTAAGCTTTAGTTCCAATGAAGGCTAGAACTTTTGAAATTGGGTCTTTCAAGATTCTAAAATATACACACGCAATCTCTACAATCTAGGAGAGGTCATCGATACAGTAAGACCATAAGCTCATGAGAAATGACATAAATTCAAATCTCCAAGACATTATCAGGGGAGAGGAACCAATATGTATTAGAGCCCTTACATTAGAAAGGAAGTTCTAAAGTTGTGGATTAGTAATTAAGGCAATTATTATTACCAATGAAAACTTTACTTGATACGTATGTATTTAGGAGTATACTTTTCCGGATGATAAGATTCTAAGGTTAAGGAGATTTTCACCTTAATACCTCCGAATGGTCTCACTACGTGAAGTCCGTATAATGTGGTCAACAATGAAACCCCGTGCTTCTTTAGATGTCGATAGTATTTTGGAAGCATCTCCCTGAGAACCTAAGATCACGTGTTAAGCAAAAGTAAGGTCTCAATGAACACTCTAATATCAATTCAATATGTAACGTAGACAGTTTGCAGGGTGATAAGCTTACCTTGACTTGTGATTTTCGCAGGGTTTTGATCACAAATCTGTCGTCATTCGTGAGAAATATCACGTTGCCAATTCTTCCTGGCGAAGAAACCTCTCTTAGGGTATCATCACCACAAATAGACAACATATAGTCAGTATAGTCTATTTTCTCTAGCTCTAGTATGTTTCTGAAAGAAAAAAGAACCATAGAACATAAAAACTCATAGCCTTTCTGCTTCACCTAGCTTCACAATCACCATGTTTTGTTAAAATTTTAGACAAAAAGAGGCGAGGTTCACAAAAATAGACAAGTTTTACGTTAAAAATGAACATGAACGAACAATTGGAAACAAGCATATGCCTTTTTCCTCCTTTTGCAGATAAAAATAATATTTTCGAACAAAAACTAATCCTTAAACAATTCCCTATTTACTTTTCTTTTCTTTTTTCTACGCAAGGAAACTACTAAGATTTTGGGGGCGGAGAACCTGAAAACTGTAGGACAATAATCTTTCCACTCGAAGTCAGTGTACGAGCCTTGAGGAAGACGTATATTATTCTTCTTGGTATATTGAATCCAACTATTTTTAGTGGCTTTGAAGTCCTGTGGTGGGAGTTCCCCCCTCCCCATTGCCATGAACTACCCTGCAACGAGGAGATCTTATTCAAGTACAAACAATTGCAATAGAAACATGGATATGATTATCAAATCACTTGAAAAGGCAGCATTGTGCACTTAACAATAGTAACCACTCTTTAGCAGGCTAAATGATATCACAACAAAAGGGCTTGGTCAAATACAAGGATTGTGGCATTAACATAATTGTTTATATAACTTAGTCCAAACCTGATTAATGTCCAAACTTGAAATCGAGCACATGGTAGTTTCGTAAAATACGGCATTTCCACAGAGAAATTATTCAAACCTGATTAATGTCCAAAATCTCTTGACTGATCCAGAAATCGTTGAATTCCAGCTAGAACCATCCAAAAAACAATGTCAGTTGTCAGAGTTGGTGACAAATCCTTTGCACTCCATAATCTTCATAAAAGCCATACTACAGAGCACGTGAAGTTTATCTACACAAATAGGATAAAAACAAGAAGTGATTATAATATCAACTTACACATTCACATAATCATGCCATTAGCTTGTTGCAAACAGCCTAGATAGAATCAAAAGCTCAACCACAAAATCAAATGACAAAACATTTTGCATTCTCCCATTGTATCTGTCCCTGTTTAATTCTGTTCTTAACTATATCAATTTTACAGGTACTTTCAGATTTGGCCTAAAAGAAACCTAATTACTCAGATTCAAGAAGCACGTGAAAAACAAAACCTAAATCCATTTCCAACATCAATCAACAAAACCCATTTGAAAAAACCAGCCAATTCAACAACTACAACGACAGAGAAAGAGATAGATATCAAGCAATCATAATAAATTAAAAAAAAAAAAAAAAAAAAAAAAAAAGGGGGTCTGAAAGCATTACCTTGGAGAGCCGAAGAATCAATAGATGGGGGGAAGAAGTTGAGGCAGCCATGGAAGGAAGAGGCGAAGAAGAAAAGGAGAGGGGAAATGGATTAATGGAAGTTTATTTGTTGAAATGGTTAAGAAATGGGAGGTTGGAGACGATTGAGTTGTAGGGGAAATACAGTTTTTGGCGCCACATTTAGTTGTGGGCTTTTCCAACCAACCCTATTTTTAGCAAACTTGGGGCTGCCATGCCCTTCCCTTGTAGGGATACATGACCTACCATTTTGCCCAACCAAAGTTTTCCACATTTGGAAGTTCGGGCACCAAAATAAAATAAATGTCAAAATTTATGGACCAAAATTATATTTTACTCAAAAAGCAACCTAAGATAGTTTATATATGTTAACATGTTACTTGGATTGTGTTTGACGCATCAAACTTAATTATTCCTCAAGAAAATCTCAAGGCCGGATTACGTAATTTAATTGTTATAAATGGTGAATTCAACTGACATGTTTACGTGTTCAAATATATTATGGGAATCTTTAGGTTAACATATCATTTTCACGTGTCCAATTGTTTGACACATAAAACCTTAATTTTTTTCAATAATAAAATATCGTGCGGGTTTCATAATTTATTGGCTATAAATGTCAAATGGTGTGTTCAACCGATATGTTCACGTGTCTAAATATGATATGAGAATGTGTAGGGTAAAAACCCATTTTCATGTGTCCAATTATTTTACACATAACTTAAATTTTCTATCTAAAAATTCCTAAGTCGGATTACATGGCTTATTGGTTATACATGATGGGTTCAATTGTTCAAACATCTTATAAGAACCTTTAGGTTAAAATATTCAATTTTAGTTTTTATACTTTAAAAGGTGCTTAAAATCTGTCCTTTTTGGATTTTTTTTGTTATTTTAATAACTTTGTACACACCCGCCATTGCATTATTAATTAACGTATTTTAACAAAAAAATTCATGTTGAATTCATTTTTTTTTTTAAATTTTAGGTATGTGCATTGCCCCCATGAACATGTAACTGAACATACAAAACAAGTATTAGATGTAGGGGTGTACACTAACCTGACAACCCGAGAAACTCGAACCAACTCAACCTAAATTGTCGGGTTGGGTTAGGTTGAATACATAAATGGGTTGGGTTGGGTTGAAAATCATGGAATTTTCATGGGTTGGGTTGACTCAAGGGTTGACCTAAATCAACCCAACCCAACCCGAATTTCATATTTAGTTTTAAAAAGTATATATTTTTACCCATAACATAATTATTTATATTATATTTGCATATTTATTTTATTAATTATTATTGTTAGACTTTTATTTTTTACTATTTTTTAAACCTATTGATAAGGTTTTGAAGTTAGGTAAAGTTGAATTTTGCATTAATAATAAGAATATACTTATGCTAATATATGCCAAAATTTCTAGGAATCAAAAAGAGAGGCGTTAGAAATTGTTTATTGAATACATTTCTAATTATGGTGAGCTTTTTAAATTTTAGCTTAGTTGCAAATTATGAACCCGATAACCCAACTCAACCCAAAAATAAAGAGTTGAGTTGGATTAGGTTGTGTCTTTAATTGGGTTGGGTTGGGTTGGAGAATTGACCAACCCGAATTTTTAGATTTGGTTGAAAAGCATCTCAATCTAACTCAACCCAACCCATGTTCGGTACCCCTAATTAGATGGATGATTATTTCTTTCTCAAAAAAAAAAAATTGGATGATTATTAAATGACAAAATAATAGCAAATCCTAAAATTCAATTGTTTGAAGCATAATTATGAATTAAAATAGACACGTCAAATATTCAAGGTTAAGAAGATTTTTTTCTTTTTTTGTTTGATAAAAAGAATACTATATTTATATTAAAAAAAAAAAATTGAAACAAATAAAGACGTCAAACCATCGTTCAAACCTCTTATTCAAATTTCTGGTTCAAAATTCAAATCCTTCCTCAAATTACTTTTATTCAAACAATTATTTCTAACAACTAATTTCCATAACAACATTTTTCTTACGATCGTCCCTCTAGATTTTCGTGTAATCCTTCATTCAAACACTCTTATCCAAAACCATCATATAGTGAAATTTAATAATCAATAAGACTTTGAGAAGATAAGACGTAATATGTTCAATCTATGATTGCAACCTACCTAAAAATTAATTTGTTAAATTTTTATTGACATTTAAATCTTATAGAGTCGATCCATATGTTTTTTTTTTTTTTAGTACGTCGGTCCATATGTTATATGGCATTAATCCAATTACGCACAAGCTAGTTTGGACATTCAATAATAAACATTAAAAAAAAAATAATAAACACTCATTTCAATATAATTTTTTAAACAACCTTATTCAAAACATGATTTTTGTATCATAATTCATTTAAACGTGACAATCTTCATATATATATAACATGAGAATTTAGAGTTTTACTCCTCTCGATTCAAAAATAATTTAAATAATATATTCAAAGCACTCAATCCTCCTCTCCCCCTTCAAATATGCCCTAAGAACATTTAGATGAGTCCCAAAACGGGAGGATCAAAGTTATCTTGTAACAACCCGCCAAATCCCCTTCTTATTACCACTTAATAAGGTAACTTCTCCCTTTTTGTGCTAATTAATTCAATTTATTAATTAAGGAATTAGTTGTGAGGTAAATAGCCTAAAATTAAGGGGGAAGTTATTTGTTGCAGCTTTTTGGGGATTCTATTTGTCGATCCATCTGCTTTCCTTCTGCCTAGATCGATTCAGACTCCTAGAGATCATTCAATCCAGGCTTTTATTATTTTTTCCTTCTTCCCAAATCCACCCAAATCCCATAACGTTCCTGTTTAGATCGTGCCTCTTCATCGATTGGTATCCCGGGACGGTGAATTTTCTCTTTCGGTTCGAATTGGAGTTTTGTGTGAAGAGATCAAGCCTCGTTTCGTCTCGAAAGCATTGGAATCCAAGGGAATTGAGGTAAGTTTGTTTAGATTGATCCATTATTGAGTTAATTATGTTTAAGAATCGAAATCGAGATGAAAATCGCGTCCGTTTGGTGAAAACAGGAGTTTTTTGGCGTTTTCTGCAGCTGAAAAACCAAACCTGAGGCTCGAATCCGAAGCTGAATCCGAGCCTAGAGCCGAAGCGCCCTCAGCCAGCCGATTCACCCGAGCCTAGCTCCGAAGCACACGCGCGCTGGGACGGAGCCGAACCAGCGTCCGAGCCTAGCGTCCGCGCCGAGCCTGCAGCCGAAGCACGCGAGCCACTCATCTTCCCGAGCCTAGTGGGCCGATCCGAACCTGCTGCCGGCCCAATCCGAAGCTGCCACCTGGACCGAGCCGAGTCGCGTCCTGCCGAGCCTCACGCGCGTCTGCAAGCGCCGTTGACCCGCGCGTGCTCCAACGCGCCCACGCCGCCGCCGCCGTTGACCGTTGACCAAAAATTCAAGAAGCTACAATTTGGGTAATTTCGACGTCCTGAGTCCATTTTTGGCAGTCTTAGGTACTGGTTTTGACTCGTTGTTACGTTTAGGGCCTCAGAAACTGGTAACGGCTTAGGAAGGACTTATTCTTCACTAATTGTGGATTTCTCGGGGAGTTCGGCCAAGGTAAGGGTACTTCCTTTACAATGTGACTGTTTTATTGTTTAGCATGATTTGTTGTGTGCACGTAGCCTTATTGTATGTGTTGAATTGTGTGCTTCAATTACTATACTAGCATTAAAGGGGTTCGCCCACGTTTACTTAGAGGGGGTTCGCCCAATTACTTAAAAGGGGTTCGCCCACATGCTTAAAAGGGGTTCGCCCACATGCTTAAAAGGGGTTCGCCCAATTATCAAGGGGTTCGCCCAAGTCACTTAGCGGGGGTTCGCCCACATTAATTAGCGGGGGTTCGCCCAACTGTAGCAATAATAAAAGGGGTTCGCCCACCTGTTAGAGGGGCCTAGTACCCAATGATGTTCGTTTGACCTTAGGGCCTCGTGCCTGGAAATTGCTAACTATTAGACGAAAGCCTTACTGAGTCAGTGGACTCACCCTTTCTTTCTTTTCTTCTGTAGCTTGCCGCAGGTACCCACGTGATGTACCGGGGTGGCTGACTGATGCTGGAACGATCATGGGATAGGGCTAGAGATAGATTTTAATTCCGCAAATAATACTGTGTAAACTAGGGGTTCTAGTTTCATTTGAGTTTCTACTGAACTTGTTATCATTTAAATAAAAAGGGGTGCCCCGTCCGTTATATTTCAATTTAAATTCTGTTGCGAGTTTTCGAAAGCAATAAATAAAGAGGTTTTGAGGTAGTTCAATCTAAAGTTTTAAAATGTGGTTCCGCTTTAGGGAGGCTGCTCAGTAAAGACCTGGGTTTAGACCTTGGTTTGGGTCGGGTCTTTACATATCTTCATTCTTATTATTTACTTTTTGGAATAAAAGAATAACAAAAAGGACCAATTGGAAGATATAAAGTGCGAGAGAACATGGAGTTCCACCTCAAAACCAACTGGCAATGAGGGGAATAACCCATATCTCTTTTATATTGATGTTGGACTCTCCCACTTTCCAATGTGAGATATTTGTGAGATCCTAACATGCCCCCTCATTGGACCGAATACCCGTTTGGGCTTTATGGGCTCTGATACCATACGAGAGAATATGAGGTTCCATTTCAAAACCAATTAATAATGAGGGGAGTAACTCATATCTCTTTTTATATTGATGTTGGACTCTCCCACTTTTCAATGTGGAACATTTGTGAGATCTTAACATAAAGGGTCAGAATCAAATCAATACGAACAAATCAAAGCAAGAAAAAATAAATAAATAATTAAAAGATAAGAAAGCACACAATCTTATTAAACCGATAGAATAAAAAAAGTGTTTTTTTAAAAAAAAATGCACATGCCAATTTTTGAGTTGGGGAAATTGATAAAAGTGACTACATGATGTGATTACAAGGAACATTGGCAAATGCCAACTCCTTCTTTGCTCCCTAATTTTAAAATTAAGACCCAATTAATCTATCTAATTTTTCCATACAAATAATTTATGTAAATAATTTAAACTTGTGGCTTTTAAGTGGATGGTGGATCTTAATTATGATCAAGGCAAACTTACTTTTAGTACTGATCTTTACAAATATTTATTTTTTAAAAAATCAATAAATGTTATAAAATCAGGGAATTTTGCATATAATAAAAAAATAAAATATTTTTTTTGCATATAATAATGTTTTGAACGGATAGATGTCTATCCGTTGAACTGATTGACTACTAATAAAAGTCTAAAGTTTATCGGTTGAACTGATAAAAGTCTAATGATGGTAGAATAAAAAATTTGGGCAAAATATGTTTTGAATGAAATTATTTTAAAAGATGTTAATTGTAATGAAAAGCCAAATATGTGTTATGAAATGTAAATTCCCATAAAATTAAGTATAACAAAATTGATTAATCAAGATAAACTAATGACCTCAATAAAAAAAAAAAATTGCAAAATTGATGGTTTCTTTTTTTTTTTTTTTCAAAAGAAAAAAATGATGGTTGTTGAGTGGAAAACAAATGAGTGAAATTGATTGTAAAAAAAAAAGAAAAAATAGAATTAAAATATTTTAGTATTTATAAAATATTTAAAAAAAAAATAACATAATTGACCACTTATAAAAGTGATTGGTAAGAACAAATTTCGAGGTAAATTAAAAATATTATGAAATGAAAGGACAAAATGTGCAAAGGACTCGAAACATATCAAATCGGACCCAACGGCGAAAGCGATCGAGCCTCCAAAAGTTATTTGTTTCTTTAGAAAAGTCCTAAAAGTTATTATCTATGCTTTTATTTTTATTTTTTTAGTACAAAATTATCTATGCTTTTAAATTCTTATAACATTTGATATATTTACAAATCATCAAATTAAAGTTATTATTTATGCATTTTAAATCCTTATACCGTTTGCATATTTTGAAGTAGTATAAGTTTATTTTTTTTGTTTGAAAACATTGAAGTGGCATAAGTTATTAATTATGCATTTTATTTTTAAAAAAAAATAACAAAAGCAAAAATAAAGCTTTCGATTTGTATGTTAAAATTTGCAACTAATCATTTTAAACCGTCAATAACACTTAAGTTCTAACAATATTTTAAATAAGATAGTAATTATAAAGTCAAAAACTATATTAAAATGTCTTTCAAACTCTTATAAGTACTACAGTCACGGATATAAAAGAAAATGTAAAGAAAAATTTACTTTAAAATAAATAAATCAGAACTCACGTAAAAAAATCTTCCAACTTAACGTATATACAAAATTAAGCTGACAAATAGAAAAACTCACTCAAATAAAATAAAATTGAACCTATCCAAAAAGCTCTCTACAAAATACAAATATATCTCTCTAGTCTATATATATATATATATATATATAAAAAAAAAAAAAACTCTTATTGTAATAAACTTTATTTTTACCCCACCTGTTTAATTTCATACAGCCATGTAAGTCACCTGTCCTTAGTTTGGAAGGCTGAGAGTGGGACTCACCTTCCATTCCTTGACAAGACAAAACACATCCAATAATTTGAGATCTCCTGTCCAAAAAACAAAGAAGTGACTTTGCAATGGTAGACCAATAAAATAAAGCCTATACTTTAACAAAACCAGGCAAAATCCATGTTGGTAGCCTTCGAACACCAACCAACCACCCTAATATACGATAGGCCCGAACAAGGCATCGGCGTCATATAACTATTCAATTCAAAAGCTTAAACTAAAGATAGAACACTGCCCGAGTGCCTATCTCTAACATTCGAGTTCAAACCTGAGTAAAACGTCACTGTCACGCTAACTTAGATTTACGCTTTGACATACAGATAGATATGCTTGTATCTAGTAGCAAAGTTCTAGGAGGGCTCGAGATGAAGAATAATAATATAATTTCATTGATGGCAACTGCAAAGAGGAATCACCAAATTTGAACAAGTCTCAAGAGTAATGCAACTGCTTTAGTTTAGTGGTAATTTTCCATGTAAAGAATTATATTATCATATTCATGAATATGATATGCAGCTTTAATCTGCAGTTTAATGTATATGGAGATTCTTCAGCGCAACAGGAAAAAAAAAGCAAATAGGAATAGAATCAACCAAATTTCAGACAACTTTGTTAACAACACCACACAAATTGAGCAATGAGAAAGAAGTCATGGATTGATCTCAAGCCTTGGTTCGAAGCAGAAGCCGGTGAAGAGCTGAAGCGGGAATCTCTTTATCACGGGGCACTTCTGCGACCATCTCCATTGTTTTAGGTTCATGTCGAAAACAAGTAAAGCTGGAGCTCCATAGCTCTGGATGTAAATAAGGTCATCGGTGCCACAGCTAGCAAACACATCGTCGAACTCTCCAAATCCCTGGAAGAACTTGTGAGGCATCCGCGCAATTTCTCGCCACTCCTTCCCACAAAGAATCCAAATGCCAATCCCTTTAATGATGTCTGCCCTGTCATGTTTACCAATCCCTCCAACCATTACCAGCTTCTGCTTAAGGTTCATCAATCTACCACATGTGAGAGAACAGGGAGCAGGAATGAAGCTTCTTATCAACAAACCATGAGAAGAATGGTTTGAGATATTATACGTAACAAGACCGTGGCGGTTATCAGGCATCCCGCCCCCAGTTGAGTAGATCAAGAAGTAAAGAACTCCATCACAAATCACGCTTTCATCGCCACCTCTCCACCCCGACAAGACTTCAGTCAAGGAGGTAACCCACATCATTGTTTCCGAATCATAGATATGAATGGATATATCACATTGAAAGAAGTTACCAGGAACTTGCTTAGATTTCACAACTGAGACTGTATAGTCGTGTGAAACCCTGTTTACAGAGATTGCAAGTGCACTGTAATCAGAGAGCTTCGATCCAGAGGGCTCCGGTAATTTCATCGAGCATTTGGTTATAGGGTTGCAGACATGTAACTCACTTCGACTGTCATTGTCCATGAAACAAACCAAGCCACATGATGAGGCAATGGACCAATTTGACTTGTCGATGCAGGGAAGATCAATGGCATACCACTTTCTAAGAACTGGATCGTAGGCATGACCAATCGGCTCATCCGAGCTTGTAAACATGTAATACCAAGGTTTTTGCGATAGGATATGTGAGAAACTCCACAAAAACCTCCTCGAACTAACGATATCATGCCATCGTTTACACACAGAACCAGCTCTATAAATGCTCGCTATAGGTAGATATGATAGAATACGCTCCAACAAGTCATCAGGCAGGATTGACTCCACAGATACAGCTACAACCTCTTTGCCTCCCTCATTTGTGAACTCCGAAGAAGAATCAAAATCTACAAAATCTCTAGATATCACACTGTGGCAAAGCTTGATCCATGACGTTTCGCCCTCCATAACGGAGAACGGCCAAAAAAACGAAGAACTGATCACAGCAGTCAAATTATAAGAAGACGCAGCAGGAACGAACCAATCCGATTCTTCTGAATTGAAACAAGCACATTCTTCTTAATACAAAAAACAAGAAAAGGGGGGAAATCATGAAGTAAAACATAGAGACTAGACTGCTACATAACATTACTAATCGTTACAGTAACAAGAAAATGAACAAAAGCCACAGAAACCTCAAACCATATGACATATCCTGGCTTCAAGAGTCTTAAGTGGGTAAATAAGTGAAAACATTACAGACATTAACAACTAGCAACCATACACAAGAAACCAAGGTGTTTCAAAATCACAAATAAGGGTAAAGAGGATAAAATTTGAACCCAGACAAACGACATTATGAACAAACCCACAGGAGAAAATGGCAGACAGAGAAACAGACAGCTACACTGTTCATGAGTACACTAAACTTTCAAAAAAACAAAACATGTATAAACATTTAAGCATCCAAGAAGCCAAAATCCAAAGAGGGAAAATAACTGCCACACAACAGGCTTAAGAAACACAAATCTCCCAATCATCACTGCAAAGGGTAAAAAGTAAGAGCAAAGGAAATCATCAATTCCACAATAACCCAACATGAATTCAAGCCATCTCCAAAGGGAAAACAAAGAAACCAACAAAAACCCATCTCATAACTGGTAAAGCAGAACCCCACCAACAGAAAATAGCAAGAAAGAAGAAACACAAAAGTTAAGAATGAATCAAAAATGAAAACCCATATCCATAAATCCATATATCCATCAGAAAACGAGCAAATACATGGATTAAAAGCAAACCCCAGATGAAGAGAAAAGGCAAGAACTGTGAAATGAGGCCCAGATGCGGAAAACCCAGAATGAACAAACCTTGAAAAAGGGCTCTCCTCGGCAGAGAGCGGGAAATGGGCAAGGGTGGATTCGACGGAGAAACCTCAGATGCAGAAAAACAGAGGAACCCTTTAGGATTGAAGCATAGAAATGGGTAAAAAAGGGGAAATTAGAGGAAACGGGGGGGAAAAAGCAGAGATGAGAGAGTGAAGGGTATGATTTTGTGGTTATTTTTGTAATCTGATTTGGGGATTTGTTAACAGAGAGAGAGTGAGAGGGAGAGGGAGAGGCGCGTGGGGTTAGTGGGTAGCGTGGGAATAGAGTCACAGAACGGCCTTGTGCTTCAGTCCAGACCTGCTTTCCAACCAATCCATACATTTAACCAGTTTTTTTCTTTTTCTTTTTAATCTATTCAAAATAAAAATAAACAAAAAAAACTTTTTCATCTTGCCTTTTACAAAGCTTCTATTTTGTTTAATGTTTGATTCAAAAAGAGAGAGATAGAGACTTTTTTTTTTTTTTGTTTTGTTTATGTCCGTAATTGTTCGGGTTAGCTTGCATGCACAAGCGTATCCCAACTAATATCACGGGATATACCGCATGACCCTATAATATTTAGATGTCAAGGAAACTCATAAGTATACATAGAAGATGTCATTATTCTTGAATAAGATATGAGTCAAAATTTCAGTATAGAACTTGTAATTGTGTATTATTGAAAATCAATCTTTAAAAAAAACTTAATTGGAAATCAAGCAATATGCCACCAATTATTTCTTTATATTTTTTAGCTAGTCATTTTTCGATATTTTTATATATAACTATACTTATCTAATGAAAATATTTACCACCATTCTTGATCACATCTTTTTGTTTTTTTTAATAGATTTTGATTGATGGAAAGACAAATGTCTAAGTGTACACCTTTTTAAAAAATAATAAAAATATGGTTTTTTTCTTTTTGGGACAGCAAATACAAAAGTTATATAATAAAGTATAAAGAAATTCCATCCAAAACTTATATAATAAAATATTTATTTTTCTTCCTTTTTTCTTTGTCACATCCTTAAATGGCGAAAATAGTTTCATATTGCTTTCTTACTAGGCTTCTCATCACAATCCATTGAACAACGTTCGTCTCTCGTTCTCTCTCTGTAAAATGACATTGCTATAAAATTATGGAATAATAGTGATATTGACATTTAATTTAGTTTTTGTTCTATAAGAAAGTATTTTTCAAAAAAAAAAAAAAAAAAATTAAAACTTGAAAAATGGGTAAATAGTTATCTTCTTATATAACTTGTAATTTTAATCTCCATTAATTTAAAACATAAATTTTAATTATGTACTTTTGACTTTTGTCTTTTATGTTTTCGAAATTTTATGTGCTTTTTTAAAAAGTAACTATTGTGGTCCATATTTGAAAATTTTGAAGGCAACTTTTCTAAATAGTAAAAGTAATTTAATACGAAATTATAATAAATATTTCAAAAATTGTATTTGATTATATTGAAAGCACACGTATGATACAATCGACAACATTTTTGAGAAAATGACATTAGATCTCTTTTTGAGTTTTTTTTTTTTTTTTTTGAAAATATCCCTTTTTTAGTTAAAAGGTATAAATTTTGACAAACGTATTTAGATCATGATGGATGGAAGGAAGATGCGAGAACGAAATGAGAAGTAAAATTTACTCACGCTTGTTAAAATTAAAAATTAAAATAATAATAAATAAATAAAATTTGTTATAACACATTTTTATAAAAAAATCCTTTATACCAAAATTCTGAATAATTAAACTCAATCAAACTCAATTGATAACTAGTGAGTGAATTTAATCAGTTTGTTAAGTGTTTGAGCTCAATTGATTGAGTTCAATCAATAACTAACGATTGAACTCAATTATACTCTATCACTCGATTAGTTTCAATTTTTTGATATATGTGCAATTATTTTCAATTTTATATTTAGATGTAATTTTTTTACCAATTTTTATTATACATAAAAAATCCCTTAAAAAATACGTAAAAAGCTGATAATTTAATTATTAAGTGGGTGCATTTTTCACGAAAATTATGGTTGAGGTGTCTTAATCTACCCACGTAAGATGTTTATACACCTGTCTTTCTTTAGTTCAACCCTATTTAAAAGTTTCACTTCTGATTATTTGATTTTATATAATGTTAGTGAAATTTTACAATTTGTTGGATAAATTGTTTGTTTATTTAAGTGGCTTAGTTTAATGGACACATTAGATAGGAGTAAATACATTCTAACATTTTAGATGAAATGTCTAAAAAATACTTCAATAAATTACCTTAAAGCGATATTATTCTTACTTCAACTATTCATAACATTTCAATCTAAATGAAATTTTCTCCTATAACAACTCAATTTTTTTTATAATCAATAGTGTTTTATCTTCTTCAAACAATTTTTAAACCCTCATAATCACTATCCCTCCTTTTCAAAGCCATTAATCTAAGTACACCATAATCTCAAATTTTATATTTTGTATCCACTAAAAATTATCATCATAATCAATGTAATTGTCCCATGCAAAATTGGAATGAAAACTCAATATATATTCTTAAACTTTAGGTTGTACTTATCAAAACTATTATATCTCAAACAATAATTGTATACTAGTATATCAATTTATATCATTCGTTAGATTATATTTCAAAAACATTAAGTTACGTGTGCATAGATTTATGATTGTTTTAATTAATTAAACTTTAAAAATTTAATGGCAAATAAATTTAATTTTTAAATGTGTGGACGTGTTTTAAATTGAATATCTAAGACCCGCTTGATAACCATTTAGTTTTTATTTTTTGTTTTTGAAATATAAGCTTATTCTCACTTAAATTTCCTACAATGTGTTCCATTCTTCCTACAAAAATATTCATCTTCCTTCTTATGATATAACTATCTTTCCTTAAATAAGTAGGTGAATACTAACGAATTTTTAAAAACAAAAATAAATTTTTGGAAACTACTTTTTTCTTTTCAAACTCTGGTTTGGTTTCTAGAAATGTAGGTAAGAAGTATATATTTAAATAAGAAAAAACATATAGTAAAATAGTTATTATAAACTTAAATTTCAAAAACAAAAAATTAAAAATCAAATGATTGTCAAACAATACCTAAATTAATTCACTTTTGAAATTTAATCGATACAATTCAAAGTTTCACACAAGCAAATCAATGTTTTTCAAATGGATTATAACGTATTATCGAATAGGTCTGTGGACAATTATGTTATTTAATGTTAATTTATTTTAATTTCGCGATTACAAGTTCAAGCCTCAAAATCAATATTTAGCTCTCTAACTTAAATTCCAACGCTTATGAAAATTCAGAATTTTAATTATATACAACTGTTTGTTTGTTTGTTTTTTTTTTTTAGTACATATACAACTGTTTGTTTAATGCGTAGATAAATAGGTCAATTTTTGTACTAAAAAAAAGGGTTAATTTTAGAGCATGTATCTCGCTTCATTTTGGTCCATCTAAAGTTGATTTTAGTTGGCAAATTTGTTTAACGCCTTTTCTCCCACAAATGTATAAAAATGAAAAAGAAAAAAAAGTGTATTCTAGATATTAAAATAAGGGGGAAATGCTTAAACATAGTCCACATAAATACCGGGGAATTCGAACTCACGACTTCTTGATCATTGTAACAACAGTTCTTATTAGTGTAAGGGTAGCTTCGATGGAGAAACCTCAGATGCAGAAATGAGTATATAATGCTTTCTTGATAGCATTAATATAGAGATAGCATTCACAACAAAAATTCATCTTAACAAATAAATAAATAATTTCACATGATCGGTGGTTTCGAGAATCAAAATGGTATAGCTTCAATTTTTTTTTGTAGGGATTAGTTTAATTTTCAAACTAAATATTGTCGAAATATGCGTAGCATAACCGAAACACTCATCAATATTATAAAATAAAGGAGTTTTTGCAAGAATACATCAAATTAATAAAATATTTATAACACTAGGTAAATTTGTAAAAATTTAGCCATCATAATCAAATATACAGTATAAAGTAATACTTTTTATACTTAATAACTAATGCATAATACATTATGATAAGTATTATTTATATTGTATATTTGACTATGGATGCAAATATTTTCAAAATTGCCTAAATTTATTTTGTAAATTTGAACCACTACAATTTTCCTAAAATTGATAATATCATATTATTACAACACAACGAAAAAAAAAAACAAAACAAAAAAGGCCTATATTATTTAAGTTCTAAATTAACCCCATATATACATCTTAAAATTTTTAAATATTTATTTTAATGTTTCTATTTTAATCAGGGACTTTATCATAAGAAAATATTAGGCTGTGTTATACTCACGACTTTACAATAGAACTATAGTGTAACTTAAAATACTTCGCCCACTAAATCAAATAAAAAAAAAAAGGTGGATTTAATATTTTTTTGAATTGGAAGAGGGGATTACAAATACCGAATTCAGGGTTCGAACCTGTGACACTGGTGTTGAACTAGTTTACAACCAAACAATGAAATTATTGCACTACTAACTCATTTGATGTTTTTTTTTAGAATCACACTAAATGATGTTAAATATAAAGAATATAGGACTTCCTTAGGTATTGATATATTGAGAAGTTTTACGATTATTTATATATATATATATATATATATATATATATATTGAAAATTATGTGACTTGGGCAAAATTAAGGTTACCAATTACAAGGAGTTTGCAAAATATTCTTTAGAGATATGCCATCCCTAGAATGGTGTCAATAGGAACAAGCAATATAATACATATACAAACAAAATAATATATGTTGATGGGTTTCCTCCTTGTAATATGCCATACACAATATAGAGTTGACAATAAAAACAAAAGGATACACTAATCAACCTCATTTCTTTAATCTCCCAAGTTGCCTCTTTTGTGCACTTGGAAAAATAAATTAAAAGGGAAAAGGAAAATGGGTGATTAAGCAAATTAAAAGATAAATGAGAATAAGATTTAGAGCCTTTTTGCATTAGCAAATGAGCACTTGGAAGAAGTGAAAAGCACTTTTTGGGATAGTGGATGAAACACTTTGGACTTAAGAGTACCCACTTTCCAGCCAAGCATGTTTAAGCTCATCCTTCACTTGCAATGCCAGTAAAGACTTTTTTAATGGGGAAATTGTAATGAATGATGTATTAATATAATAAAAATTATTATAAATGTAGTCAAAAGTGAAAATATGTGTTTATAGTCATAAATATAATTTAATGTTATATTATTAATACAATATAGTATTGTGTATTCATATAGTATTAAGTATTAATAGCATCTATTACTATGATTATTAAATTTTTTAAAAGTGATCATATTCATATTTATTTTTTAAATTTGATTAATTCGGTAAAATTTTCTTTTGAATATCTTAATATGATAGAGAAATATATATATATATACATATAAAGTAAATTTTGTTAGAATATAGACCAATAAATATAGGTATTATGTTAGGTTGCCACAATAGTCACGATTGAAATTTAATAACCTTCAAAGATAGGTACAAAAGCCAATTATTAAATATATAATTTAGTTTGCAAATTTGCACACTTTTTTTTTATTTTAAACACATGTTTATGATCTACTATCATGTAAATTTAAATGTTATTTTTCTTTTAAGTTGAACAATATTGGAAGGAAATTATATGAGGGAAATAATATTAATTTTTAATCCTACATAATAATTGATGTTATCGTTACAAATTCTCTACTATATATATAAATCATTCGTTTATGAAACAAAAAATGAAATGTCTTGTCAAACAAAACTCTAAAATTTAACTTCAGGTTGAATAAGCCTACCATTAGGGGGAAGAAAAATATCATGTTATTCTTATAATTTTTTATCTATGGTTTAATAGCTTATTAGATATTTTTAAAAGCATAATGATCAAGTAAACACAAAAGTTGGGATATCAAAATTAAACAGATAGACTAAAGGGAATTTGCATTCTATAACAAATTATCTACCCCACATTAGAATTATAGCAACATTTTAAAATATTGCAAATATAGCAACTTTTTTATAGACTCTATCGGACATTATTGATGGAGTCTATCAGACACACTATTGATTGAGTCTATTAGACACTATTGATGGAGTCTATAAAATCTGATTTTGTTATATTTGTAAATATTTTCATTTTTTTGCTATTTATGTAATTTTTTTACTTTATTATAATATACATGCAAATTCCCCTGGACTAAACTAGTATTATTGTTTTTTTTTTTTTTTTTTTTTTTTTTTTTTTTTGACAAAGACCAAACAGTAATTTTTCACATGTTTTAAAAGTCTTATTAAATCTATGCCTCTTGTTTTTTGCTTGAGCTCAAATATTGAAAAGAAGGGCCTAAAATCTCTGTCCTAGATGAAGTTTGACAAGTTTATATTACTAAATTAGGTAAAAGGTAAAAAGTGGGGTCCATCTCCAATTGGCTGCTGGCATGATGGTAGAAATATGGGGGTAAATTTACACAGAAAGGTAAGTGGACAAGTACAGTAAAAAAGCAAAGGGAACAGTACAGAGCAGTGAATCACATGGTTAAAAGCCAAAGAAGGAAAACACAATCACCAATGACACTGAAATTACTATTAAGTCCACACACACATTTAAGTTTTTTTCTTTTGATCTTTTAATCCATTTCTTTAAACAAAAATCTTAGAATTCAATGACAATTGTGGAAAGAGCAATGAGACTAGAACTAGAGTACTTTTCCTTTCTGGTTACATTTTGACTTTAGAAAATAATGTGTATTTATTTTGTGGGTTGTGATTCTCAAAATTAGAATATAGTAGAAAATATGATAATTAAGTTTCATATACATATTTTTGCAAATTCACCATAAAATATAAACATACTTCTTACGAGGCAAATAACTTAATTATGCAAATCATGTTTACGAGTTTGATCGTAAAAATTAGTATTTAGTTTTCAAATGAGAGTAATAATATCATCTATGTAAGGTTTGTAGTTCATCCCTCCTAATTTATACTTAACAGAAAATATAATTTGTAAAAAGTAAGTAAATAAAAACATGGTTTAAACCATCTAAATATATTAGCAAACTTGTAATCTAAAAATATATACACATAAAATTCACGTGTGAAACAAACTAATCCATGAAGACATATTTTAATTAATCAAAGGGCTGAGTCGATTCAAATATAATTCATTTATTGAAGTATTCTTCGATCATTTTAAAGGTTGATGATTTAAATCTTGTATATTTGCAAGGATCTAAATTAATTTATGTATATCTTGATTATTTTCACAAGACATAACGTCTGCTTCTACAACATTTTAACGTAAAAGAAAAAATTATACAATTTATTGCTCGATTATTTGGACGTGTCATTCTTAATTTTATAAAACTCTTTTCACCCTAAATCAATTTATAATAATTGAAAATTCACTACTCATCAATTGTATTAGTCAAGGTTAAATATTTAAAAATAAAATAATCGTCCATTTTAGTATGTATAAATTTAAAATAATATTCTAATTGTATTAGTGTCTAGGCCACCAAGAATAAGGAAGAGTATAAGAATCACGAGTCATTGAGAATCATTCTCTCCATAATCACGTTTATCACCTTACTCTTTTCAAAAGAGAACAATTTAGGTGCACCCCGGGTAGCACCCCTACCGTAATACCTTTTATTTAGAGTCACACATCTTTTTTTTTCTTTCAATTTTTTTTTATAATAAATATAAAGTAAAAAAGAAGAGATGAGATGTGTGGCACCCAATGTGCCACATAGGTGGTATCACGGTGGGGGTGCTATCCGGGGTGCACCCAAATTGCACTCTTTTCAAAATCACTTTTTCTAACCTCTTATTACCTCTTATTATATTTCCAATAACTTTTTATACATGACATCACTATTTTTTCCTCTCTATTCTCTTCTTCATTCTTATTCACTCATTAATCATTATCGTTCTCCTTCTTCCAACACATTCGAGAAAAAGAAAAAGTTATGATATTGACAAAATAATTGGTGGGGTTGTAAATGTATGTTATGTGGTGGTGTCCAGGGGAAATAGGCATATAATTGATTTTAGCATTTTAGGTTCATTGGTTGGCAACACCTAAATGAGGATTCTCATGTTGGGAGTAGGCTAAAGCTTTAATAAATATTTAAATAGTAAAAATATATAAAGTCTCCTAACATAAAGATTGTATGAAAAGCCAGGCAACTTCCCATATATAGCCCAAATAAATCACATTCTAAGCATTTTATTTCCTTCCCTTTGAAGCATGATGCATTATATTTTGTTTTCATCTTCTTTGTGGATTTCATCAAATTGCAAGACTGTATTTTAGTGGATTGTGACTAGTGTTTACCTAACAATGTATTTTCTTTTTTTTTTTTCCTTTAGAACATAAGTGATAGGTTGAATCATCAACCTTTAAAATAATAATTGATGTCTTTTATTCAGTTATGCTCGAATTAACTTTTGAAGTATAACTTGTTTGAAGTTAGAATTATCTCTTGATTCTTAAAATTTAAATTTATTTTAATTTGATTTTTATTTTATTTTTCTAACTTTTTGAAACTAATAATTTTGATATTTGAGATTTTAATTCATTTAGTTTGCATTTACTATTGGAATATTATTTTTTATTTAATTTTTTTGAAAAACATTGGAATATAGTCTTAGTCCTTAGAGTTTGGTCAATCTTGATAATAAACCATCATTATTTATCTCAATGTATTTTAAAATTGTACCACCTAAACCATCACTATCCAATGATTCAATAATTATTATTTTAACTCAAACATTTTTTTCGTTGATAATTATTTGTGCCTTAAACAAACCATAATTACTTGAATGATAATATATATCAACTAGTGATTAGACTTTTTTATAACTGTAATTACAGTAGAGATAAAATGACTATGAAAAGAATCATTATTTATATAAAAAAGTTGTATAATAACCAAAAATGTAAGAAAATGATCCAAACACAACAAATAATCATGTTTTCATTTTTTTCAATTAAACTTCTTTTCCCAAATAATCCTATTAAAATTTAAAAAAAAAAAAAAAAAAACGTTGTTATTTTCGTAGGCCAATTAAATGAATGGAGACAAAATTAGAAGGGTAAACCGAGTTTTTGTATTTGTTAGAGAGGCAACCAACCAATGGGCGGATTCTGGTTTTCTTCCGTCACAGCGACATGACGGCGTCGTCGTTGTTCTGACGGAATGGCGTAGTCGGCGTCAAAGTGGGACATCGCAATCGGAGACAGCTGTGTTGTCATATATACTATTAATTCGGCCATCGCCGATCTCAGAACTCAGATCGGCGTCGCCGTCGCCGTCGCCATCAATCAATCAATCACGTCTATTCGCTGGTTTATATGGTACGGTTCGTTCTTTTTTATCTAAATTTTGTTTCTAAAATCACATTCATTATTTGCCGAGCACAGCCACCCAAGTTTTCTCATTTCCTCATAATACTCGTTTAATACATTTTATAACCATATCCACCTAATAAACGTATTTTTTAAATAAAATACAATCACATGACAATTCTAAATACATGGATTAAATCTTCCATTATGAAAAAAATAATTAAAATTCAAAATTCAAAATTCAATAATGTACATGATTTATTAAGAATTTATTTGCTATGTTCATAGGTAGGGGGAGAGAAATACTTTCATCCTTATGACTAAGAAAGGAAACCATCATTTTCACCATAATTTTTATTTTCTTTTTAACACTATTCAAACAAAGATGGCTCTTCTCCTCGGTTAAGGAGGGAAATATTTCTCAAAGAATTAACTGGAATAAAAGAGATATGTTCGATCAAACGAGACTAAAATTTTATAAAAATTTATATAACGCGCTATCATATAAAAGTTTAATATAACATATGACACAGTATATAAAATCTAAATATGAAAACTTAAACTATATTTTCCAATTAGGTTTTCGAGGCATTGCTCTCGAGCCCCCTAGACACTCCATCCTTGAATCTTGATTCTCTTCATTGGCTAAATAATTGAGAGGAACATAGTTAAAAATACATCTCAACTTACTCTTTGACGTATAGATCTAGTAGAGTTGTCTGAAAACTTCATATTTCATTATGTGGTTGATCGTCAATATTTTTAGACGATTTTGGCATAACTCAATTTTCTTTGTCGTTTCTTGAGTTAATTACATTACTTTCTTTTATTTTAAACCCAATTACTTCAATTCTAATTAATTCAAAATTTTTAAAATTAAAAGAAAAAAAAACTTTTTTTTTCAATTTCAAAATTGAAGCTCGGATTTAATAAGATTTCTAGAAGGTAAATAGCATATCAGAGTAACTTAAATGTAAAAATAGGGGTTATGTTTGATTTTCAAAAACTAAAAAAGAGATAAAAAAGGAGAACTATGATTATGGAACTGGCTTAATTATTGCACATTTATTGTAATGGTTTCAAATATCTCAATCTCAAACACGTATTTGTTGGGTTTAAATTTTTATTTGTTGAATCGCACTGAATTTTTAAATTTTTTTCTCAATCTCAACCTATTTCACCAAACATCAATTTATTTTCACTTCCTTTCCCTTCCCTTCCCTTCCCTTCCCTTCCTTTTCTTTCCTTTCCTTTCCCACCCTAGCCAAACATGCCCTTATTATTTTTAGTGGATGCGACGAAAATAATATTTAAATACATTAAATTAAATGAAATGAAATGAAATTGGGCCTATAATATGCTCTCAATACGACCCATTCATTAGACAACTTTTTTGGGTGGTAGTATCGAAATAAATATACTCTTTATTTCTTTTTTTAATAATGCATGCAAAAATCAAACGTTCCCATGCAAAATAATTCACACACAATCTAAGAACAATATATTTTTTTATTTTTACTTTACCCCCCAATTTATTAAATCCAATCTGCATTCAAGAAAATAAAATCTTCAACCCCGAACAGCAAATTATTCAAATTCAAATATCAAACAAAAAAGTATTTCGATATTTTCGCTCCATTTAAAATCACTACAAAAAACATTCAATTAACAAAATTAAATGCGAAAAACAGAGCATAAAAAAAATTGATCAATGAATTTCAAAATTGATGTTCACAGAGTCGCTTACAGCAATCGAACGAAATGAATTTCAAAATTGGTTTTACCTTTCCGACGAAGGGAGATCGGCGGCCGCCGAAGTCTTCCTCTGCATCACAAGCCCGCACAAGAATCCAGAACTACTGGACGGCTTTAGGGTTTTGGTCGCCCCCAGATTCCTAACTCTGTTCAAATCCCTGAGAACGTTCGATTTCGCCGACGAAGACGAAGAGGATGAACACGGCGATTCACTCCCGTCGGACAACAAACCCGGCGACTCTGTATCAAGAGACGCAACAGAGATTTCAGATCTCGATTTCTTCAACCGAGTCTCGGCGAAATCGGAGTAGTTGTGGTTAACCATAACGGCGAGGTTGAGAACGCCGTGGAAGCGGCCGGAAGGGCGGCGGATCTGGACGGCGGTGAAGGCGGGGGACTTGGTACAGTCGGTGGAGGCGATGACGTTGCCGATGAGGAATCGGACGGTGCCGATTAGGGAATCGGAGAGGTGGCCGACGGCGTAGATCTGGATGGAGACGGCGGAGGTTTCTCCGGCAAGAAAGTCAGGGGAGACGCGGAAGAGGAGTTTGTCGTACCAGGAGGGGTTTTCGGCGCCGGTGAGGTCGATGCGGGTGCGGCGGCGCGTGAAGGAGTCGACGGAGGCGACGGCGTAGGTGCGTTTGGGGTGGAAGTGGTTGGAAGGGAACTTGAGGCCTTGGGCGGAGATGAGACTGATCTCCAAGACTGGCATGGGGGCGGTGGCGGTGGTGGCCGGAGGAGGGTTCTTGGGAACCCAGTCCCCGGCGACCTCCATGGATGAAAATCAAGAAGAAAGGGGGTGTTTATAATGGAGATCAAGAATGGTGGAGATTCCGGCCATCGGCACCGGAGAAATATAGGGTTTAGGGATTTTAGGGCTAAAATTTGGAAGAGAAGAATCAGAGAATATTTCAGCCTCAACTGGTTCGGTATCGTGCTTTTGCCCCTACCTTCTCGCCGTCACCATTTTTAAACCCAAATAAACTATATATAATTTTACAAACTACAAAGCCAAGATTAAAAGAAACGGGACCTAAATTCTAATTTTACTATGAGCAATTAGAAGTAAGGTATTCAAAACAAGTAGTTAGTTATCTCAATTTTGTTTTCATTTTTAGTACATATCTGAAAGAGGGGACAAACATCGAATTATCGGTATATGTGACGCTTGTGTTGAACTGATTTATAACTAAATAATGAAATCATTATGTCACAACTTAATTACTTATCTCAAATAAATGAGAGTTAAATATTAATTTGAACTTTGATATTGAACTTAATTACTACGAAATAATATATAATACCATTATAAGTATTTATACCACTATATTAATATTTAATGACTATGAACAAAATAATGTGAGAAAAAAACATTTTAATATAATTTCCTCTATTTTATTTATCAAGGCAGCAGCGGGCGAATTGAATAATGTGGGCTGGATAATGTCCGTAAGTTAACTATTTTATTATCTAGCCCACGTACAGCAGGCCCAGCTCTAAAGTGAGCCCGGCCCATCTAATACTCAACGACATATCCAATCAATCACGTTTGTAATTTTCAAACTCAAACCAAAAAGCCTTTGAAACAAATTTGATAGAAAATAATATTTTTATGAGAATTGGTAATAGTAACCATTCTAACGAAAAATAATAAATATAGTGGAACTTTAAATATTTATATTTATAGTTATTAATATGTTTTAATACTATTTTATTCATTTAATAATATTATTAAGACCTATGATTGTTTTTTATTTTAAAGTGCTATATTTATATTAAATAATACAGATTTATCTCAAAATTGTGTGATTGTAAAAGTAGTTTACATATTTTGTTAACAATAGAGTACCTATTTGCCCATATTTAAAATTCACAAATTTTTTTTTATTCAAATTTATTTAAGAATGAGAAGATTCAAATTTATAATCTCTTAATTACTAAGATTACAATTCCACTATATCAACCAAAATTTCATGAAATTACTCATAAGGATTGAAAGAGTTTTCTTTTTGTTTTGAGGAAAGGATTGAAAGAGTTTATTATTATGTCATACATTCATTTTAAGAATATCTAAAATCTTAACCTCTCTTAAAAATCTTTTGACACCTCATCCATTTTAATTGAGATTAAGAGTAGTTATTGAATTTTTGGACACCTCATCCCTTTTATTTTTGTTTCCAACCCAATGACTATTTTTAAACTTTTTTAAAAGTTCAAGATTAAAAATTGAACTTTTGAAAGTTGATGGATCAATACGAAACAAAAGCAATAGTTTATAGACTAAAACTAGACTTTTAAAAGTTCAAAGACCAAAATGGAACTTACATGATAGTTCAGGGCGAAAAATAATATTTTACCCATATATTTATCAATTAATTTTTAAATTAATGTATAAATTATCTAATAGGTCATCATAATTCAAACGAATATTCGATCACATAAAATTGAAATTGAAATTCATTTTAAAATAAATAAACTCAAAAGAAAACTTGATAACAATATTGAAGATGTACATTAAAAGCACGAGGAAACTTCCTAACATATCTAAACTAATGTTAACTTTTGGTTGTTGGACGACTTTGATATGTAATGTGACAAAGTTTGAAAAAATGTCATTTTGTATAATATAAAATCAATATTTTTGACTTTATACAACATACATATGAATTATGCAAATAATTTAATTTTAGAACAAAACAGATCATATAGCACGAAGTTCATGATGTGAGTGACTGATAGGTAAGAAATTTAAATTTCTGAAATCAGTTTCCATACAGAATTGCATATAGCTTCTAGAAAACAAATAAAATCATTATGATTGAAATCTTTTAACCTCAAAGGATATAATACATATTAATTATGCTAAAAAAAGTCAGTTGTATTAGTATACATACTGTGATAAGAAATTATCAGCTCAAAGTTAGTATACACGTAATGATGAGGTCATGGTTTTGAATCACCCTATATTAATGATTGTAATCTAAAAAAAATTATCAGCTCAAATTGCTTAATCCAAGTATTATAAATGGAGAAAAAAAAGTTGAGTTGGTCTTATTTTCACCAAATTTTACTAAAATTGTCTGATCCATGGATGCATTGAATTTATAAATAAAAAACATGAAGGTCTCTCACTTTGAGTTTTGTTTCATTTTTTTTTTTAAATTTTAAAAAATTTCAATTTTAATCGCTTAACTTTAAAATTTGTTTTGTATTAGTCTTAAACTTTCAAAAATTTAATTTTAAATTTTGAAGTTCGTTTCATTGTAGTTCTTGAATTAATTATATATATAAAAAAAATCTTATAATTGATTTTTAGAAAAATAAGTTATTTATATTATTGTAAAATAAAATTACCATCTCCCTCTATAAAATTTAGAAAAATGCGCGTCTTTTATTTTTGATTGTATTAAAATTATTAATATTATTAAATTAGTTTCAATTAATAAAAACTTCAAATTTATTTTAAGAATTAATTTTTCAAAATTTATATATTATTTAATACATAAAAAGAACCAAAATAAAGTAAAGTTTAAATTTCACCTAAAATAATATCCTGAAGAAAAAAAAGTTCACCTAAAATATACCATGACCTAGTGGTTTCTTTGGGAATATTAAATAATATTGAATCGAATTTCCCAATTATATTAATCTTAAAAAAAAACAAAGAAATTATTTTAGTGAAATTTATTTTGTCAATTTGAAAAATGTTTTCTACATAGTACTGAATAATTTATTACATTGTCTTGTTTTCAAATCCTACGACTTTTTAAGCGATGGGCTTAATTAATTATGTGCAAATTTTCTTCAACACGTGTCAACCTCATTTAATTATCTTCAAACCAACATGACAATGCTTCCTTAAATGCCAAGACTCGGAGTTATTTTTCTTTTCTCATGGTATATATATATATATATAGCCATTAAATTTAGAATTAATTTGAATTTATATATTTTTAAATTGAATACTTTTATCTATGATATTTTAATAACGTACACTTTTAAATTTTAAGATAACAAAATCGTTACTTATACAAAATAATGTTGACTAAAACGATAACTATATTAATTTTAAGTTGAGTATATTGATAAAGTGATATTTTTAATTTTCAGATGAATTTAATTTTTTTTTAATAAATAAATATAAAAATAAACTAAAAAGTAGATATAACAATTAAAAGTGGATATGATTCAAATTTAAAGAATAATAATTTTCAAACTTTAACATATATGGACTTCATCGAACCTAGATGCTAAAAAGAATAGCCATAAGATAACATATTCATACTTATTAGAAAGAAAAACAATCATAATGATCATATTATTAGAGGAATAAGTAGACCAATTATTTGGTTGGATGCTATTATGATTTATTATTATTTATTTTTTTGAGAAATGCTGTTATGATTTATTAGTGATGCGACATGAGATAATGAATAAATAGTAAATGTGAAGCATGGACAAATATTTATGAACCATCCCATATGCTAAATGAAACTTGAAATTACAAGGAATGGTTGATTTATTTATTTACTTTTTGAAGAATGATTGGCGTAGTTGGTTTTGCTGGGACCAAAAAAGCAATTTGAATGGTAAATGGAAAATAAAAGTAAAAAAGTAAAAACATAGAAGAGAGAAGCTTTATGTAATAGAGTAAAAAATAATTAGGGTCCACCATTTTTACTTTACATGCGGGACAGAGAATCAAAGTAAAGACATGGTCAGAGATTGAAATTAGAGGAAGCCAGACACAAATAATTTTCTATTTTTTTACTAAAATATACTTTAATCTGCAAAATATAAAGTTAGGTCTTAATATTTAGTTTAACTGATTTTGATTAAACTCATTTAAGAAGAGGTTAAATACTGTATTCATTTGTTTTTTTAATTGAGAAAGAGTTATTTTATTTATGTTCAAATTTTAAAATGTGTTTAGAGTAAATTATGAATTTGAATTATCGTTTGTGTTTTCACATGAGCCAAACACTCCCTTTTTTCTCTCTCCTCTGTGTGTTTTGAAAAGATGTTAATTGGAGGAGAGAGAAAGAAGATGCGGAAATGACATCTCAGTCCCTCTCGCAGTCACGCTTGCCTAATGCCTACAACAACAAAGTGGAAATCCAACACCATTTCTTTTTTCCACTCTGTCTGGGCCCCACTTGCTTCCCCCCTCTTTTTCGTTTTTCTTTTTTCTTTTTCTTTTCCATCTATCATTTATAATAATAAAAAAAAACTATACATACAAAATTTACTATGTATTTGAGGATTGAATTTTATCACTTAAAATATTATTATGGTCTCTAAATTTGTATGTTCGTTCCAATTTAATTCTTCAATTTTTAAATGTTCAATTTTGGTTCACATACTTCTTTCACGTTTTTAAAATAATACGAGTACAATAAAGACGGTTCATCTTCTTCTTCATTTTTTAAATTCATTTTTTAAGCTACGTTTTCTTTTTTCTTCCATTTTTTTGTTTTTGCCAAATCATCACAATTTTAACATTTTCTAATTGTTGGGATTAATTTAAAATATTTTAGAAAGATCAAAAATTAATATTGAACATTTGAAAGTTGAAAGTTTAAAATTGAACAAATATGAAAATCTAAAAATCAAAATTAAAAATTTGAAAGTTGAGGGATTAAAATGGAACAAGTATGAAAGTTCATAAACAATACCGATTTTATTTTTAAACAAATGTCAATTAAACTTAGGAAGTGTTTCTTTGTCGAATGTACGGATGATTTAAAATGAATTCTTATAATTAGTAAATACTTATTTTAAATCTTCCATAATTTTGACAAATAAATACTCTCTAAAAGTTTATTCCACATTTATTTAAAACTAAAATTCAATCCTCTAAATACACATAAATCTTTTTTGTATTTATTATCACAAATGTAATTAGAATTTTAGACGAATTCTAAAATATTTACATCTATAATTAATACATTTTAATATTGTATTGTAAATATCATTAATATTAATATCACAAAAAGTATATGACAATACTCATTAATACTGAAATAACTGTATTTAATTATTTAGTGTAGTAACTTTTGCATTTTAGTTTATATAAAATAAATGTTTGGATAATTTTGGTTGGAAGATGAACAACCCACATGATTTGTAATCACAACGATTGTTATTGATAATGACTGTCTTTGAAGTTGTATAAAATTCTAGACACTATTTTATAGTTTTTAAAGTTAATTATTAAATTCTATTAAAAAAAAAAGATGTATTCTAGCCCATAATATTAAAATCGAACTATTCTTAAAATTATATAAACCAAATCTATAATTTACGGGAAAAAAAAGTGAAGTGATCGTGGCGAAACTACTTTAAAAACTAAAAACTTTGCTTTTCCTTTAGCTTTATCTTTTTTAGAAGCATTAAAAAAATGGATATCATGGCCATGAAACAACATATATTCATTTTACGCAATTTATATTTTCAACTTTATTTCCGGCGAATTTCTTTTTATGATATATATATATATATATATATATTATTATTTTTTATTTTTTTTAAGAATATCTTCTTTTCTTTTCGACCAAAAGTGTTTTAAACCCTTTGTTCCGTCAAACATTCCAAAAAGCAAATCAATTAAATGCTTCAGCTTTCTTGAATTTTGCGAACTACTTTTATTTATCCACATTAAAAAAAAAAAGTGTTTTTATTAAAGGAAAATTATATCAAATTTTACAAAATAATTACAGATTTAGACAAATTTAAATTTTTTGCATTCATAGTCAAATATACGATATAAATAATATTCATCATACCGTATTATGTATTAGTTATTCAATATAAAAAATATTATTTTATACCGTATATTGATTATGGTTGCTAATTTTTAAAAAATTTACCTAGTATTGTAAATATTTTATCAATTTGATATATTCGTGCAAAAACCATCTCTATTAAATCATGTATTTCCGTCAAGTATTTCAACGACGAAATAATTCAATTTTTCATCTTTGTAGAATTTTGTAAATACTTTTGAAGTGCCAATATTTTCAAGAAAGTGTCTTAAACCATGTATTTTTGTCAAACATTCCGTAAAGAAAATTAATTACATGTTTTTATCTTTTTAGAATTTTGTGAATTACTTCCAATCATCGGCGTATTCATTGGTCAAATATTCCAAAAAGAAAATAATTAAATGGGTTCATCTTTTTAGAATTTTGTAAATGGCTTTTAATCATTAAAATTCTTTAAAAAGTGATTTGATTGAGTTAAAAAACACTCCTCGGCTTTTAAGTTTTAACCAAATTCTACCTTTTTTTCTCTCCCAAATACCTCGGCATTGAAATATCTTCGGCATTTGAAATAGAAATTTGAATCACTAACTCCATGGTTGTTAAATTGTACCACTTTAAGGAACACACATTTTATTAAAAACATTTTTGGTTTCCAAACTCCAAAATAAAAATAATTAAGTCATACTTAAATATGTCTTGTTTGATAACCGTTTAATTTTTGAGAATTTGTAAGAGTGCAAATTCCTTATCCTACATTAGAATTATAGCAACATTTTAAAAATATTATAAATATAACAATTTTTTTTTTCAGATACTATTGATAGACTCTATCAGATACTATTGATGAAGTCTATCATACACTATTAATGGAGTATGTCTGACACGGGAGTCTATCAGACATTATTGATAGAGTCTATAAATCTGATTTTGCTATATTTACAAATATTTTCATTATTTTACTGTTTATGTAATTTTTTTGCCTTATTATAATATACATGCAAATTCCCCTTAATTTTTTGCTTTGTATTTTACAATTTCTTTTTGCTCAGATTTATTACAATGTACTTTATTTTTCTTACAATGTACTCAATCTTTCATTTAGACCCTATATATATGCTAATTAAATATAAAAAACAAAAACAAAATTTTGAAAGTTATTTTTTTTTTGTTCTTTCCAAATTTTAGTTTGATTTTTAAAAATATAAGTAAGTTGTAAATATCTAAATAAAAAAAAGAAACAAAATTATGAGTTAGTTATTAAAGGCTTAAATTTCAAAAATAATAAATTAAAAATAAAATGGTTATCAAATATGACCATAATTTTTTGTTTTTGATTTTTGAAATTTAAGTCTATATCTAATAAATAGATTTTTTTTTGGGTACAAGTTGGAGAGGGAGACCAAAAACTTAACAAAAGTTACTACCGCCCTTAAATAAATGAGATTTAAATATTATTTCTCATGATGAACCCCTGACTATGATGGTGAACAAAATTACCATCAAATAAAAAAACTATCAAAACACAACTTCTTCGATAATAAATGAACAACTTTATCCACTATATAAAGAAGATTATTACTCTTAATTAAATAAGAGTCAGATACCAATTTTGAGTGATAACTTATGACGTGATGCTGAACTTGATTAGTATTGCTAAGCTAACAAAGTAGCCACAAGTAATTTATTTATGGTGGCCATTAAAGTAGTGATGAACTTTTTGTCCGAAGGAATCTTCAAAACGACGTCACTTTGAAAATTTTGGGCTTTGTTTTAAACAAATTACCGAATAGCACGGAACTTCATCTCTCTCATTTATTTCCCCCTTTCTCTTGGTTGTGTAAGAACCAAACAAAAAAACAGTCGCTACCAAACAGAACAAATTCGTATTTCACGTTCACAACACCATCCCAGTTCTACACCTTCTTCGTTTTTCGAGAATTTGTTTCTTCGCTCCAAAGATTGTTTCCTCAGAATGATTGAACCCCATTTGTGACCACTTAACCAGAATTTGATTTGAGGTTTTGCTTCGTTTCTTTCTATCCTCTGCTCCCACTTCTTTTCACATGGCTTTTGTTCCTTTTCTTTAGCTTTTCCTTCGTCCCTTTCCCCTGTTTTTATTCTCTGGGTTCTGTGCGTTTTGGGTTTTTATTTTCTGGGTCTACTGCATTTGCTTCATTATATATACTTCTTTCGTTTTCTGTCACTTTCGGGTTGTTTTGCAATGTCGGGTTCGGCCAAATTGCGACTTGTTAGATGTCCCAAGTGTGAGAATCTTCTCCCGGAGCTTGCTGATTACTCCGTTTATCAGTGCGGTGGATGTGGCACCATTTTACGAGGTATTTGTTCTTTTTGTTTCTTGTGATTTGAGATGAATTTATGGTGTTTTATTCTGTTTCTGATGATGGGTATTTGCTATTATTTTGAATTTGGGATTTAATTGACTGCTGGAATCGAATTTGGTGTTCTTGAATGTCTTGGATTGTGTTTTTTTATATGTTTTTTGTGGTTCTGGGATTTGAAGAGGAATGCCCTTTTTATGTTCTTTGATTTTTACAGCGAAAGTTAGAAATCAGGAAGAAGACTCTGTATCTGATAAGTCTGATGAAGGGATTTGTGGGGTTTCTATTAAATCATCGAGCACTCCTGAAAATGGGAGGGTTGATCTTAGTGATGTCTCTGATGTGGATTTGAAGTTGAGTCCTGATTCGTTGGCTTGTGAACTTAAGGGCTCAGAGAAGGATAGAGTGGAGGGGGCTGAGAAAAGTGAGGAGCACTTGAATGTCAAGACTGATGAATGGGGTGTTCAGAAGGATGTTAGCTTGAATATGGATAAAGATGGTTTGAGTATTTTGATGGGAATGGAGGATATGAATGTTCAAATGAACTCGATGTCGCTTGGTTCGAAAAGAGAGTTTGATTGGCAGAAGGGAAAAACAGGTAAGATGGAGGATGGAGTTGAGAAGAATTCAAGGAGTAATGTGAAAAGTGTGAGGTTCTCAACTCCTAACCCCGAAGATGATCAACCGAATTATCGATTGGATGTCATTTCTGGGGTTCAGGAGCTTTTAAGAAATCATAGCAACGCCAGCGGAGCTGATAAAGTTAAGCACCTTGAACAGGATCGTCTCGAGCTTTTGAGGAAACTGGATGAGTTGAAGGAGCAACTTGGTCAGTCTTGCGATTTCATTCCTAATCCGAATCAGATGGCTTCCTCCAATGGTGGAGTGAAACCTCCAAAACCTTTTTATCACTCTAGTGCTTGGCCTGTGGATGGTTCTTTAGGATCAAATGCACTGCAGCAGATACATGGGTCTGAAAAATGTGTTGCTGGTCCTTCATTTACCAATTATTGTCAAGAACCATTTCCTCTTACCAATGGAATTGAAATGCCTATGCAAAGCTTTTATCCTTCTATGCACAATCCCAACAATGCTTCTCATTTTGGGGACCATTTTGGATCACAAATGTTAAGTCGAAACTCCTACCAGTTTCCGTATGCGAATCAACAACACCCTCACCAATATCATTCTGGCCATTATGTCGATACCGGTTTGGATCCCTTCAATCACTACCCTCCTAATCCTCCATTTCATCAGCCTTCTTGCTCCTGTTTCCGCTGCCAAAATAGATATTCACAGGTTCCAGCCTCGGTACCCGGGGCTTACTACAATAGAAGGTTTCCTGATGTTCCAAACAATCCCTCACTGTATTCACGAGAGAATGCTGCTGCTTATGGTCCGCGTGTTAATAATATTAGAACCACGAATCCTCCCCTGAATCTTCGCGATCGACAAGCACAATCTAGATGGCCAACTGACTTCAACTCTGAGATTGGCAATGTTGTTGGCAGTCGTCCTCGGAGGACAGTCGTAGTGAGTGGTGGGCGTAGGTGTTATCCAATTGCTGGTGGTGCTCCATTTCTAACATGTAATAATTGCTTAGAAATGCTGCAACTCCCTAGAAAGCTGATGGTGGTAAAGAATCAGCAAAGTGTTCGTTGTGGGGCTTGTTCTTCTATAATCAATTTTACTGTTATCAACAAGGGACTTGTTTTCTCCAATCATTCCCGGGCAGATCCATTCCCCTCTGAGGTTGATGATAGCGATGATCAGGTGGTCAGGAATTATAATTCAGATTTTAAAGGTCGTTTGAAGCATACTAATTTCTCTTCTGATGATTATGACAACAACACTGTTTACGATTTCGAGTCTCTAGATAGAGAGCCTGTGATACAGCCCATTGGGACAGGTTTAAGCTCAACTAAGCAACAAGAGATGCCAAGTTTTCATCCTTCATCTTCAAGTACCTCAGAGGATGAAGACAGTCCAGATCTCTTAACTGCTCCAAGGGGGGCTACAAACAATTTACACAATTTAATCAAAACTACTCGCTCGCCTCCCCTTCCTGGTTCACCTCTTCAGTCATACTTCGATCACTCATCTAATAATCAGGTTGCAAACAGGTTTGCCAAGGGAAATCGAAGTAGTCGTTCAGATCAAGAGAACGTGAAACCAAATAAGGTTAACTCGCGGCAGATTTCTTTGAAAGAAGCATCACTGGCAACCGAGATGGATGTGTCCATGAACGATCACTCTGATACTGTGGCATTTCCAGAGTCAAAAGATGCAACTAAAGAAGATAACCAGCCAAGAGCCAACAAAGGAGGGGAATCCTTTTTTACAAACATTATCAAGAAGAGTTTCGGATCTAATCAAGCCGAGGATCGGAGCAGAAGTAATGTTTCGGTTAATGGACAGTTAATACCATATCGTGTGGTTAAGAAAGCTGAAAAGCGTGCCGGACCAATCCATCCAGGAAAATACTGGTAAGCATACTTAAGCTTTTCTATGTAAATGAGATATAGGGTGCAATAACAGATTAAAATGGTAAATAGGCAATAAACTTGCTAGTGTATTTCCAAATGACAGTAAATATTTCTTTTTGGCTATCACTCTATCTGACCTAACTTGAATTGCTGACCTAACTTGAATTGCTATAGGCTGACATAGTGGTCAAGGAGACAAGATAAAGAAAAAGTAAAAAAGGGTTGTGGTGGGGTTACAATGGTAGTCACTTACCTAGGACATTAAAACCCTATGAATGTCTTAACCTTTAAGCTATAGTTTGTTTCCATTACATTTTATGGCTTATGATCCAAGCTAGGAGAATATTTGGTTTCAAAAAAAGAACCACCTAATTGTTTCTTCTTTTTATGCAACCTTTAATGATGTAAAGGCTGTTTGTGTACAAGTTTTTTATGGCAAAAGTATATCCATATAAGAGAAGTGGATTTTTTTTACTGTACATTTCTGATGTTGTGCTATAGCCCACATCCAAAATGCCTTCTTGCCTGTCTCCATTGTGCTAATGTCACTTCAAATGAATTAAATCAGGTACGATGCCCGTGCTGGATTTTGGGGCGTCGTGGGCGGTCCTTGTCTCGGCATAATTCCTGTAAGATTGAAGTTGAAAGCACTGTCCTCTTGTTTTATTCCTTGCCTTGTGTCTCAAACTGTTTGTTATTCTTTTTGCAGCCTTACATAGAAGAATTTGACTACCCCATGCCAGAGAATTGTGCAGGGGGAAATACTGGTGTTTTTGTGAATGGCAGAGAGCTTCACCGAAAAGACTTGGATTTGCTTGCTGGTAGAGGGCTTCCTACTTCAAGGGACAGATCCTACATTATCGATATCTCCGGTCGAGTCCTCGACGAGGATACCGGGGAAGAGCTCGAAGGCCTCGGTAAACTTGCTCCAACGTAAGTGCCAAGTTCATACTATTGCTTGTTTAAACTCTTCATTGGTTTCTGATTTTTCTATGCTAATTTACACCTTTTTTGAATCAGAGTTGAGAAGGTAAAGCATGGATTTGGCATGAAAGCTCCAAGAACAACTTGTTAATCAATAGCTAGTCAAATCCTAATGTCATATTGAGAAGAAAAAAAAACAGCCTTGTAAGCAAATTTTCTAGCAGCTAGCTTGTTTGCAAAGGTCTCTTGTCTAAATTACCAGCATTGGTGTTATTATAATGTTCTATGTTTTTTCTGTTACTTTAGTGTTAGTGTTTGTGTGCTGTTCTGAAACATGTCTGTATATGGTTGATTCCTTTAAATCTGTATTCAACTGTTCATAAGTTAATATGTCTTTCCCCATTCTTTCTTCAAACAAAAAGTAAATTTTGGTATTTTTTGTGATTTGTGAATGCTGCAGCTAAAGTTTAACATGAATTGAAAATTACCAAAATATTTAGGAAATTTGTTATGTATACCAACTTTAGAACCACCTATTAAAATTGTAGCACATTTTTATCAAAAATTTGTTTATACCAAAATTTTGAGTGATCGAACTCAACCGAACTCAATCAATAACTAGTGATTGAACTTAATCAGTTTGTTAAGTGATTGAGCTAAACTGATTGAGTTCAATCAATAACTAGTGATTGAACTCATTCAGTTACTATTTTCAATTTTTTGGTATATGTACAATTATTTTCATTTTTGTGCTCTAGATGTAATATTTTAACCAATTTTTGTTATACATGGAAAATCCTCAAATATTTATTAAGATAATATTTAAGTTTGATAAGACCAAAGACCGGGTTGAGTTCAAGAAATTTATTGGTTCGCTCTTTGGTCTTTTATTCAATTTTAACTTAAATATTATCTTAATTCACGTACTTTTAATTTTGTTTTACTTCAGTTTTTAAATTTGAATATTTGGATTTAACCTCAAGACTTTCAAACGAATTAAACTTAGATTTTCGTTAATTTTCTTAAACACTTACTTCAAAATATTCTTAGGTTTCAAAATATTATGACCAAAATAGTATTTTGATTCTGAAAATAGAAAAAAGAACTATATATAGATTATTTTTTTAACTGGGCAAATAGTTTTTTTTTTTTTTTTTTTTTTGAGATACAACAGGGCAAATAGTTGATAAATGAGAGTCTCATTTTTTTTTTAAAAAAAGAGTTTACTGTTATCAAAAGAGATTTAAGTTAATTAGTCATTGATTTAAAAAAAATTAAAAAAAATAACTAGTCAATGTTAAAGGGTAGTTTTGTCTTTTCGCATTCGGGCATGGTATCCCGAAACACGAGGAGATACGTCCGTCACCGTCACCGTCACCGTCACCGTCACAATCGCAGAAGGCGATGTCCCAACTTTTTTTTTTTGTTTAAAATTTTAAATTATTATTATTTTTAGCGGAGTTCCAATTTGTTCTTAAAATAGCTAAAAATAAAGATAGAGCATGAGCATAACCAAAAAAGAAAAAAAGAAGGAAGATAAAGAAAAAGATAATAAAGAAAAAGAAAAGAGAATAAAGAAAAAAAGAAGGTTATGTGAAGTATAGAAGAATGCAGTTTTGCAAAAGATAGCACCACCAAACTTTTTGGAAAGAAAAAGCTTTACAAACTTAAGGTAAAAATTAGATTTTACTCCACCTTACCAAATTTTAGGTAAAAAAAAAAGCTTCTATATTTCAATAGAAATTCAATATCATACAAAATTAAGCACACAAAATAAGCCACTGAATAAATGTTTTAAAATTTACAAGTTATATATTTGTTAAAATGCACATGTAAAGGTTTTTATAGATAATTTTTTTCAAATAAGTGTTCATTAGGTAAAAACTGCAGCATTTATTCAAGTTAAGGTAAAAATGGTTACATTTTTTTTAAACTTTGAGATTAAATGAAATTTAATGATGTTGAAAATTTAAGATAAAAATCGAGATAAATACTAATTTTCATAATCAAATTTGTGGTGTTGGTGTTGAATTGATTTACAATCAAACAATGAAACTATTATACCCGACTCATTTGATAAATCGATATATTTTTTGACATCCTAGAATTTGATATTTTCTTGAACTAGTCTATATATTTAAAAAAACTAGTCTAGAATATCCAAGAAATACTTTTGCAAGTATTTTGTAGCGTATGTGTTCAAATTATTGAGGGAAATAATTATTATTTGGGGTCAATTTTGGGGGATTCAGCATTAATGATACACCTTTTCAAATGGTTTTAATATTTGATTATTGATAAATAAAGTAGTTGGCCAACTCACTCTCTCTCTTTGATGGCAGTGATTATAGATTAGATTCTAAAATTTTGTATTTAATTAAAAATATTAATACATTTTCCAAGGAGTTGTAGATACACATTTTCACTCTTTTTTTTATTTAATTAAAAATATCTAATTGTAATTTCGTCAGATTTTAGCTCAATTGAATTTGTTTCAATTTATGAATTAAGGATTTCTTGTTCTCATTATTATAATTGATTGTTGATAAATTAAATTAACCACTTAATTTATTATCAATTGATTCACTAAAAAAAAAAAAATGTAAATTGTAGCCGAGTGTAATTTGGCTACTTTAAATCATACAACTTGCCTAATAGATCTTAAAGAAACATTAAAAAAAAAAAAAGGAAAACCTACCAAATGTCTATTTTGAGAAATTATTATAGGTTTTGTCTAAATGGAAAAATAATGTAGTGGCATGGCTAAAATAGGTGTTTGGTGAAAGAGAAATGTTTCATCCCTAATTTACCGTTCTCCTATTTTTTCATTTCTTTAAATTAATTCACTTTTTAACTCTTACAAAAAAGGGAATGTGTTTAACTCCAAAAAAAAAAAAAAAAACAAATAATAATAATAGGTTGTTAAACCAATCCACCCACAATTTTAGGGTTAATAAAAAAATAAAAAAACAAATAAATTTTGGGTAAACAAATTCACCCACATTTTTAGGGTTATTAGGTTGCCAAATTACACATGGCATTATGCAAGATTACACCTAACAAATTGAACTCCCTTTTTAG
>JBBMEF010000022.1:786206-796748 GCA_037832685.1 Sicyos baderoa | reverse complement strand
TTGAAAAAATGCAAAGAGATTATGGTATACATGAAATATTTTATAAAAATTGCTATAATTAAAATTGATGGCCCAAAAGTTGCTATGAGGAGTAAATTCCCATAAATAAATGGGTTTTTGCATGAATAAACCAAATTGAAAAAATATTTACAATATTAGGCAAAAAGATACATATTTAGCAAACATAGTTAAATATATGGGATAAGTAATACTTTCAGCAAGTTCATCCCAAATCTCTTTCACGGTTTCGTTGTAGACAATGCTTGCAGCGATAGTTTTGAATACATAATTTATGATCCAAAAAGCGATTACATCATTGTTGCATTTCCAGGCAAGCAATGAATGTGCGTTGGTAGGATTTTCAATCGTTCCTGTCAAGAATCCAACCTTGTTTCGCCTAGAAAGTGCCATGAGTATCGCTCGCTTCCATGAGTTGTAATTTTCGGCTCCAATGAGGGATGGATGTGATAGGGATTGAACTGAGCCTCGAATGTCGTTGCATCATCGACGCTTGTTGTGTCCTGTGTTGCCGCCATGGATGAACGGACAAAGAGGAGAAGGAGCAAAGCTCGATGGAGAAGCGAGAAAGATTTTCTAATGCAAGTAAGATATTATATAATGGCAAGTAAGATAAATGGTTTAAGTTTTGAGATGGATGTTGTTAGGAACAACTACCCTAATTAGAATCCTCTATATTAGTAGGATTAAATCATGTTTTTTTTGTTATAACCCAAAATGTGACATATTAATGGAGATTCTTGCCATCACATTTAAGCCCATGATTTTTTAGTATTGGTTGAACGCCCACACATGCTTACACTATTTGAAAAGCATGTGGGCTGTCCTCTTAGGGACAGTCAGTCTTACATTATTAAGTGCATGTATTTATTAATACAGTGATAGATGACTGACTGACTGATTGAATGAGTTGTTTGAGGAACGTGTGCTGAGTTTAGAGCTAATATATATAATATATCTATCTAAATTCATAAACCAATCCAAAAAAACAGGAAATTGGTACCTACAAAGTTCAAAACTCTAAACATTCAAAGGGGAAATACTCGTCAAAATCAATCTCATCATACCACAAACTCCAATCCCCATTACCAAACGGTTGGTCAAAATCCTCTGATTCAACATTGAAATTGAAGAGAATTTCAGAGTTTGGGTTTTGTTGATTTTGATTTGTTTGTTGTGGGATTTCATTCTCATTTGAAACTGAAATCAAACTCAGATTTGGGGAGTGGTTACACGTGTGTCGTCCTCTGTGTTTCACCTCCAAAATGTTCGGATCGGTGTCGGATTTTTGAACTTGTTTTGTGGCCAAACATCCTCGTGCATGTCGATGACTACATCTATAATAGCATCTACAAAATTTGAAAGGGTTTAATTAGAAGAATTCAAACTTTTAAGCAAATGAATTATAATCTAAAAAACACTGTTTTGACTTCCTTGGTGAATAGAAATCTTGATATATATGGAAGTATGTAATGATGATGATGAATTATTAATATTTAGAATGGAAGAATGATGAAATGATGATATTGACCTTGGGAAATTAGCATTATGGATATCTTTTTGGCCATATTTTCTCCAACTATAGCCATCATTGAGAGGTCCTTCAAGATCAGTGCCACTGCAAACCTTAACTTCCTCTGTCCATTTAGGAATTAACTTTCTGAAAATACATACCAAACAAATGAATTCAATTGTCTCCAAATTCAAATGACAACTTAAAAACACAAAAAGCTTGGTTACCTCTTCTTCAAGACATGCGTGTTGCTGCTGCTCTTCCTCTTGTTCTTGGTGGATTGTTGTTGATGTTGTTGTTGTTGTTCCACCACAGGAATTTGCATTGAATTAGACTTAGAATTAGAATTAGAATTAGGATTAGGGGTGAAATTGAGAAGCAAAAGTGCTTTGTCAAAGGAAGAGTGAATCATCTGAGTGAGGAAAAAGCAAGCTTGTGGAGAAGAAGAAGAAGAAGAAGAAGAAGGGTGAAGATGGGTTCTGAGTTGAATCGCCATTTGCTTCCCCTGAGTCAACTCGGAGATTAAACTCTTGTGCTCTACTTCCATCACAAATCCCCAAACTAGAAATTAAATAAAACCCCAAAAAGCTCCAAACTTTGAGAGAATTGGATAGGTATGGGAAAAGGGTTTGAAGGGGAAGGGATTATAAAGATGTCATCAACGTGCAAAAGGGATTTGGAATATGAAATTTACCATAACATATATGTTCGGAAATGGTGACCAATTCAAAAGCCATCCATTTATGCAATGTGAAATCATGTTCGTCTGACTTTGAATTTGCTTTGACATTCATTCATTCATTTGGTGACCTCATCTTTTAAGCTTTTGCTTACCTCACACTTGATTCCTTTTTATTAACCCCATTCAAATCGCATCTCACAATATATAATCTTATTCTTCAACAAATTCTTTGTTCCTTTTCTATCTCCATTCTATAAAATATGTCTAATTCATTTCTTTTTCTATTGCTTACTTGCTTAACTTGGGCATCATGTTACTAACTTCACACCATAATTAATCAATTTGTTGTTCTAGAAGGGTACCAATTCTAGGGATTTCTTTTTGTAACAAGATCCATGAGATTTTCTTTTTTCAAGACCTTTCCAACTTTATGCTATTCTTCATCTCTCTAACTTTTTATTATTCATTTTAATTACTTTCAGGTAACAACACACCACCAACAGTTTAAAATACTTTCATCATCTTTATTGGTTGTCAAAACTATCCATTCTTTTCAAAAAAAAATGTGTATTATAGTGATTATTATATATCTTGCACATGGTCAAACTAATTTTTTGTGCTTCATTATTTTTTTAGTTCATCATAATCATCTAATTAAGAAATATTTTTTTATAAATTCTTTTAGTATTTAAATATTATAAGATCAATTAATTATTATAGAGTAATTTAATGGTGATCAAATTATTTTTAGAGAATTAAAAAGTGATAAATGTAATTTCTAATCATTATCTATTTAAGAATTAATTATGTCTCCCAAAAATAAATGAGGGGTCAAATTAGTCTAGATAATTACAAATATATATAGTAGAATCAATTGGAATGTCTTAGCGGAGATGTACTTAAAACATAATTATTTAATAAGTCATAGGTATTTAAAGAAGAGGTCAAACATGTGTGTATGAAAACTTGTTGGATTCTCATGAATTGGGTAATAAATGTAGAGAAAGTCCTTGTTTCTTGGAGTTGTTTTTTCTTGTTGGATTAGAAAAAGACAAAGAAGAGGCATAATTGCCCGACGGTATCCACATATTTAGTTCGATTTCAAAATTCCAACTTAGATTTTGTGGTCAATTTGGTCAATCATTTCAATTTCATCTTCAAATTAATTTCTTGTATTCCTATTCAAATTTTGGACCAATGAAATATTAATCGTAATAAAAGTTTGACCAAATGAAATTAGAGTTAACTCCATTTTAACTTACTCTTTTTTTTTTTCTCTTTTTTTTTCATAATCATATACAATACTTAAGAGGTGTTTGTTTGTCCCACTTAAATAGGATTAGATAGAAAAATTATTAATCTCTCTCTCTCTCAAAACTTACATTTTACTAATTTCTTCTGTTTACTTTTAAAAATAAATTTTCATATTTTTAATTATTTATTTTTAATCATTAATCTATAATTACTCAATCATTTCTAACCACTCATTTATAATCATTCATTTTAAATCAATCAAAATAATTCATTTTTAACCATTAATTTTTAATATTCCTTTTTAACTACTCAAAATAACTATTTATTTTATATATAAATCTAAACAAGGTAAGGTTTTGATTATAACTCATTTATATAAAAATCACTTTTTTTTTTTTTTGCTATAACTCTAAATTTTTTACTACTTAAAATAACTTATCAAACTAAATTCTCTTTGTATATGGCAAACAAACACCATTTATGATTTTGCAACTGGAATATGTAAGGAATAAATATGGTTAAAGATATTCTCTAGAATTTTGTTAGATTTAAAATGTAATATTTTAAGACATTTATTAGTGTACTTATCAGCTATTATATTTTTAGGATGGTATCACAATCTCTCTAAATTAGGGATCATTATCATATTAGATTCAACGACGTGTGTTGTTGGTAGGAGTCATTTGACGATCATGAAATCTGCATGATTTATGTGGTATAACATGTGTGACGTTCAACATCCCATTTGCGATATATTATAGTTGACGATGAGATTAATGATAGTATGTTGATTCGTAAAATTTTCGTGATTCATATGGTGCAAAAAATTCAGCATCTTATACAACATATTTAATTCGCCAGTATAATCAGAAACATATGTAACATCACATTAAATTGATACCTACAAAGTTGATATATTTCAATCCATTAAAACTTTGAAATGAACAACTCTTAAACAAAGTCAAATATTTCCTATTTTGTTATATTGGAAATATTTTTAATTATTCGTTATCTACGACAAATCCTTTTTTTTCCCCTAAAATGAACTGAAAAGAATATGGTGAACAACCAGATTAGAAGCAAAACACTGTAATTTTTATACATAAATGGTTCCAGCTGTTTATTTTACAAAAACCAAGAAGAAAAGATATACCGTACCCCCCTCAAAGTTAGGCAGAATCCATGTTTTTTAGAATAACTTAATACAATTTCCACTTATTAGGAATAGGATCCAACTAATTAGCATTATAATTATTATATTCCAAGTGATGAACTGTCTGTATCCACTTGTTTCCCAATCTGAATTACAAAAGTTTGAGGTCAAACTTGAGAGACTCACCAAATTACTAATAACAAACCAAACCAAACCAAACCAAAGAACCATACTTTTTTTGTGTGTGTGAAAATTAAGAGCACTGGCCCAGTATGTTATGTTATCCCAGTAGCTGAATTGCTCTGTAGTTACGGCTGTGATGGCGTCGGAGACGATGGAGGCCTGAAAGATTTTTGGCCCCTTGGACTTCAAAGCAACATCTTTAAGATAACAGCACTCTGTAAGATTCTTGGTGAGAGGGCTTCAACAACCATAACAAGTGAAGTGTTTATAACCATCGTGGAGTGGCTAGCGGTCAAGAGGGCTTTGAGGAGTTTGTAAAATTAGACGATATGTCACGTGATATTAGTCGAGGTGCGCATAAGGCTTAGCTTCAGAAATTGTCTTGCAATTGGGTTCTTTTCTTTGACAACAGAGTGCTGAGGTGGAAATCTGCAGCCAATGGGAAGATGACATGTAGCAGGATAAATTTATATTATTCAAATAGAAAAGTTGGTTGGTTATAAGGTAAACATTCATTAATTAATGTGATCTAGTGTATTTAATGATAAATTTATATTCTACTTTGAGGAACAGTCAAATTTCAACAACAAGATGGAGACTTTCATGTTTTTATAAGTTTTGACTGGAATTTTAAGAGCAGGTTTGAAGATATTTACAGAGAAGAACTATTTATCAGAATTAATTAAAGATTGTTTTCAACTCCATCTTCTACCTCGATTAGACCACTACCAACCAATCTGTTTCTCAGTTTCAAATAATCTCTCCTTTTATGTTAGTTTATGAAAGCTTAGTTTACAATATCATTTTTATTTATTCAAAATTTATTAGGATAAAAAATTCGAACTCATAGTTATTTGATCTTATATGATGTCACTAAAGCCGCTTTTATTCCAATAATTCATCACTTTGCATAAATCCAAACTTTTAACACAAACTATAAATTTTTCTTTTGTAGTTTGTTTACATGGCAATCTAAAAATTTGAATTTATAGGAAAAATATGTACAGTTTTTAAAATACTCTTGGCTATACAAATTCAAACTCATCAAAATAAAAACCACTTTTTTGGTCAAAATATCAGCTACGCACTTTGAATTTCATTCTATTTCAATCCATATACTTTAATGGTTCAAACCTAAAATTTCATTAAAACTAAATTTGAATCTTTTAGCCCCTGCCATTCTCCTCTCTAGCAGGACCCCTTCAGTGATTCTTCACTTTCAACCATCAATAAAGATACTATACAATTTTTTCATGGTATTCATGTTTTGTAAGCAACCTGCATAGATAGAGATTTGAGTCTATGAAGTCAATTATGGATGATTTTACTAGTTGAGTTATGCTCAAATTTACTCCACAACCCTCTGTTCAATAGAAGCAGTATTTTCCACAAAAACGAACCGAATTGTCGTGCACTGGGATCGAAACATGTTCATATTTCTAGTCCCAACCAATATAAACAAATCCCTGAATCCTGATTATTCAAACATTTTAATGCTTTTTCAGGCAGTTGATTCCAAATATCAAAATGGGTCGTAAAGCACCAGTAAGTTCAAGTCATACATTCAAGGTCATAAAGCAGGAAAGAAAAGAACAATTTGGTTTCAAAATTCTCCAGTAATAACATAACATAGCAAAAAGTAGAGAACAAATTCTCAAGAAAATCTTAGTCATGAGTCAATACTGACATGTATATCATCTAAGTAAAGCGATATACTAACTTATTTCAAGATTAAGTATGTACAAAACATAGATAGCAGTACTGCCATAAGCTACGAATGCATAGGCCCTAAATTTCTGCTACCATGCTGCACAAACTGAAGTTAATTCACATAACATAAGAATTTCCAAATTTCATCCATGGATATGGATAGCTAGCGTAAAAAAGCGGAGGAGACTTGTCCTCGTTACCCTTCGAAAAGGAAAGAAACGAGAAACAAGAAAAAACTAAGCATGTAATAAACCAACCAAATGCATCTCCATGTGATGGGAAAATTAACCACCAGACTTACACCCAAAACTTCAGAGAATGTGACAGGATAGCTCTGAACAATCTTTACATGGCACAGCGCATGGGAGCTAAAATGGCCTCTGGATCTACCATGAAACTATTCACACATCAATGTTCAGTTGCTTCCTCCATACCGACTATTTCTCGATTGGTTCGGTTTTCCCCAGCACAGCCATCCTCTCCGATACATCAGCCAACGATTTAAGATTGCATCTAATTAACGCCTTGACGAAATAACACGTCTCATCTGTTGTGTTTCCACTAGGCACATCAACCACGAACGACTCGACCACAAGCGTCCCCGGTCTTCCATCAATAACCTTTGGGTGGACCGTCATGATGGAAGAGTAGTTCTGCATAAGTTAGCAGGAAAGGCTTTCGATTCATAGTGATCTTTAGAACAGAACAATACTTCAATTATAAAAATGCCATTAAACAATTGAGTTAGGGAATAATCATACTCTGAGCCTGTGATCTCCACCGACGATTCTGATTCCGAGAATGTGTTCTTCATCATCAAGAAGCTCCAACCTCTCGGTACTGGTGGTCGCAGGAAGACCAGATTTGACATTCACTTCCCTGAGACTCCCAATGGCCAGGTCACCTTTCACGACACAACGACTAACAAAAGGCTTATACTTCTGAGGCTGATCAAATCGCCTCACCAGTGACCAAACCTGATACAATGCAACCAGTTGAGTTCAATGATTGGTTAGAAAATCCCCCAAAATGATAAGAACAATCCAACAAAGCCGCCGATAATTCATAGATCACAAAACAGGAAGCAAGAAGAATAAAAGTCAAGAACTGAATCAGGCTATTCCTATTTCCCTAAATTGTATCATTTCAGTAGAACAGCCTCGTAAACAAAATCTCGGTCTCAACTCAATTAGGTTACCAAATCAGAGAAAGTTAGGCTTATTGGCTACAGTAAAACAAAATCTCGAAATGAAGAAGAAAACTCCGTGTCCAAATTAACCATAATAAATGATAACAAGTACAGGCAGCCAATAACGATTCAGAAAATGTTCCACAAATCCGCACCAATTCAAGACAGAAAAGGAAAAAAGAAAAAGAAAAAGAAATGAAAATCCAAGAAGCCAAATCAGGCAAGTAGAGTAATAATCCAAATCGATGACAAACGAATCGAAAGAAAGGCCTCCGATCCGCCGAAATGAAAAGAAGAGAAACTCACGAGAGGCACCGGAGCTCTGATGTTCTTGAAAACAGCAGCGGTACACTGATTGTCCTTGGGGTGATGACGGTGGTGGCGGCGTATGTAGTGAGCCTCCGGATCTGGACATGCATCGCCGTCGTTGGTGGCGGGGGAGGATTGGAAAGAATTGAATTCCATGAGAGAGCGGCTTCGCCAGAGGCAGAGCTTTGTGAAGATTCCGATAAAGAGCCTCCGTTTGGTTTGGTTGGGTTTGGTTTGGTTGGCTTTGCTTTGCAGAATTTTGCAGAGGGCACAGTGCCCCAAGTCTTTACCCTCTTTTTTTTTTCTAATTTAATTTAATTTAATTTAATTTAATTTAATCGTAATTTAGCAAATGCCACTTACAGCCATTCGCCGACAAAATTTATTTGTTTATTTATTTGTTTCTACATTGCAACTTGTAAGGACCACTTCCACAATTCGCCAATTACATTACACTCTTTTTTTCCTTTTTTATTTTTTATTTTTTTCTGATACCTATGCTTTTCTGCTTCCTTTTTTTCTTTTTTATGTAACCACAAAATCTTTTTTTAATCCCTGTGTCACACTTTTTCTAGAATTGTCGTACCGACTATTAATTGAATATAGGTACTGACTATGATTTTCATTATTATTGAAACTACGGATATAAATAATAATAACATAATAATATAATTTTTAAAATCCAACTCCTTATTATAGAATTGAAATAGTTTACTATCAATTATCGTAGCTAACATATCACCAATTCAATCAATACTATATTCAATAATTATAAAGTCATAAGTTTGAATCACACTCAATTGATATAGATAATAACTTTTTTTTTTTTTTTTTAACTTTATATATATATATATATATTGTTACTCAATCTTATTATTATTATTAAAAAAATAAAGTAAAATATATAATATTAATTTTAACAGGTACTTATTCTAATTTAAATGGGCAGGCTTGGGTCGATTCTCACCAAATTTTAAGCTGACTTATAGTAGAATAAAACTTACCTACTCATTGATAAGTGTGTATGTTTATTACCATATGGATCACATCTTGTTTACTAATAGAAAGATAAGTATTTGATGGAATGATTTATTTAACATCTTTAAAAATAAATAACAAAATAAATAAATAAATATATATATATATATATTTAAAGGCTGCCATTATATTGTCTTTTGTTTGGATGATAAATGTATTTATCTTTTAGATATTTCAGTTCTACAATTAATTATCAGAGCGTAGACAAAAACAATCGCTAGTTTATAAAGGAGGAAAAATGTTCTAAAAATGCATTAAACTAATCAACTAACAATGTAGACTCTCGTTAACCATTTTTTAAAAAATAAAAAATACTCAAATTTATAAGGTTAAAATACATACATTGTAGCATTTATTCTACATTAAAAATGTGAGTAATCTTATCAATTTTATAAGAATTATGAACTTTTTTTTTTTTTTTTGAATTATGAATTATTCTCTTTACTATCAATTGATTTTGTAGTGAATATATAAATCTAATAGGTATTTTCAAGCTATTTTTTGACTTTTTAATTTTAGTTTGATTTTTAAAAATATTAAAATATAAATAATCAACCGATGAAAAACAGATGTTGAAGCCTTAAATCTGAAAGGAAAAAGATCAAAATGTTGAGGTTCATTTTTATTTATGATTAATTATTAAAAATAAACTTTTAATAAATTATTACGGAATTGGTGCTGTCGCCACCACCAATTTCTCTTTAAGTGGATTCACATGCATTTCATCGTGCAAAACATACAACTCATTGTTCAATTTTTAATAAGCTTTAAAATGTCAAAATTACCCTTGCTACGATTCTTCCATCTTTCTTTTTCAATAATAAAATGTCAAGATTACCCTAGCTTTATTTAATACTCATTATTTTTAAAAAAATGTGTCACACTCTAAAATACAGATATAGAAGTAGATACGAAACTTCAAAGTTCAACGCTATGCCTTAATTAGTTGTATTCCGTTGAATTATATCAACAATAAAAAAATAATCAAAATTGTATTCCGTTGAAAATTCACTTTATTTATTTTCTTTTGAAAACTCATTTTCACTCTTTTTTTTACAATAAAAGATGGTAGGATTCAAATTATAGATCTGGTAATTATTAATAGATACTTGTTAATAGGGGTGCACACTAACTCGACAACCCGAGAAATCCAAACCAACCCAACTTAAATTGTCGGGTTGGGTTGGGTTGAAAATCATAAAATTTTCATGGATTGGGTTGGGTCAAGGGTTGACCTAAATCAACCCAACCCAACCCGATCAACCCGAATTTTATATTTAGTTTTAAAAAATATATTTTTTTACACATAACATAATTATTATGTTATTTAATTATTTATATTATATGTTGCATATTTATTTTATTTTATTATATTGTTAGACTTTTATTTTTTAATATTTTTTAATCCTATTGATCAGGTTTTGAAGTTAGGTAAACTTGAATTTTGCATTAGTAATTAGAGTATACTTATACTAATATTAGTCCTAAATATC